>CAJVPT010000294.1:0-33559 GCA_910592055.1 Acaulospora colombiana
ATAGTGTTAAGACTTTATTAGCAAAGAAATAAAAAATTTCTTGTGAACATCTTTTTTGTGTGTGAGCAGAGAATTAGCAGAAAGAGTTTTTTATAAAAAAATTGAATATCTTTATATATTATTATATATATATATATATATATTTTTATTATTATTAAACTGCAACTGATTTTAGATACAAGCTTTTTATTGATAATTAAATCTTAAGCATTATATATATATACATGCAAATTAATGATAACATATCATGGCTTGTTCTAGGCAGACCTGCTTGAAACCTTTCTATAGGTGGGCACACCTAATTAGGGGCCAGATGGTTGATAACAGTCATCAACGACGATGTTGATATAGTTAGCTAATTCTATTAATAAGGGACTATACTACTATGTTAACTTATACATTAGTGTCAAATACTCAAGGGTTAATTTTAATCATCCAGATACCTTGATACTTTTCACTTGAACCTTGAAAGGGATTTCTATCTTCTTTGTCATTACCTGCGGTATTATAGACAAGTCCTGTTCGACAGGTCCTTCATTTAAGCAAGTACAGGATTGGGATATTCCAAGTTAGAGTAGTTAGATTCCAGATTCTGCTGGTACAGTTTGAAGTAGAGAATGTTCAGACAATTGCTGCAATCCTAAAAGCGAGGTTCCAGAGTCTGCTGGTACAGTTTGGGGTTAGTGATGTGTTCAGATAATTACTGCAATCCTAAAAATGGGATCCTGGAATTTGTTTCCTGTCCAGTTTAGGAGGAGTTAGGTCAGGCGTAAATCGTGTATCCAAACCAGAGGCCGAACTTAGAGGCTTTTATGCTTACGACAAGTTAGTTAGATTAGAATAATAGTTTAGCTGTAGTGTGTATTATGCTGCTCGAATGAAAATGTACTTTTGTCTTCATTTGATTAATAAACTGACGATCTAGCCTAGTTATGGGTACTCAAAAAAAAATATTCAATTTTTTTATAAATCTGCAGTAGTGATCTACAAGCAATGATGTTAGAAGTTGAAAGGGTGTTCACCCGAACTCCTAATGGAGTGATAAATTACTCCCGAAGTTGCACTTAGAAGGGTAAAATAACCTAGATGAGTAAGTTAGTTAAAGAATTAGCTTTAGCGTCTCATATTATATGTATAGTTTACAAATATTTAATAAAGCATATGTAACTAGCCTGACAGAGGGCAAAAAAAAAAAAAAAAAGGATCAACTGAACTATTATATTTCATTTTTCATTATTTGTTATCCAATTATAACAAAAGATTTATTCTTAATTTTTTTGCTGAATAATATAAAAAAAACATTGTTAATAATTACTTTAATATATTATTAAAATAGTTTTTTGAAGATAAAACAATTTAAAATATTTATATTCTTAAAAAATTAATTAATTTTTTTAAAAATAAAACTTAATTTTTTTTTCAATATTATTTTTAATACTTATATATACAATATATCCATTTTTTTTATTGAAGCAGTCTTGTTTTATTATTTTTCCAAATTATATTTATAAAAAATAACTAGAACTATAGTATAGAGATCTATATTTAGTAAAAGTGTAAAACTTGATAAGTTATATACTACCTTGTGACCTATTATCTTTTTCTTAGAGAAAAAAAAAACTAATATATTAAGACTATACTAGTTATTATTTGAAAAGAAAGAAGAGAATAAATATTTATCTAGTATTTTATATATTTGTTTATATAATTATTTACTATTCTGATTAAGTCTGTAAAAGATTGTTGTAATATGATCAGGTCTGCTTACTTTCTGTACTTTCTTATTCTGTTTTGCATTTGGTTATTCTGCTTTCATATACCTTTAATTCTTTACTGATTATATATTTCCTCATATTTTATCTTTTATATATCATATAAGAGTTATTTTCATTTTTTTTTCATCTCTGTAATAGTATTGCTTGTATTTTTTCTATTTAATAGAATTGTCTCGAGTATCTCTAATATATTTTTAGGAACTATTTCTTTTATAAGAGGTCTGAACTTCTTGGAGTTACCTAATTAAATCTATTTATACTGTATATAATATCTTTGAAGTGTTTCTTATATTTTTTTTTATCTATAATAATGTATATTTAATTAAAATTCTATATAAGTTTTCTTTAAAATTTCTATGTTGTTACCATATATGAAAAAATATGTTGTATCTTTCATAACCCTATATCTAATACACTTGTAATTTTTGTATATTGAGAGGAATCTATTATATAGTTTATATTTGGTCAGAAGCTCTTTATATCAAAGATTGAAGCTAAACTTCTACATATAATAATCTTGATTTTATGTATTGTGTTTATTTATCTTGAATAGATATATATTATCAAAGATATATTGATAGTATATATCTCTAAAATCCTTGTCAATGAAGCTGTTCCATATTCTGTTTAATAGTTTTTACTTGACCAGTTTAATAATCTTGCTAACTTGTTTTATTATATTTTTTCCTGAGATATCTACCATTATTATATCCCAAACTATTTCTACTGGATCTAATTCCTGGTATTGTTACTTTATATTTATAATCTTTCAGTTAAGTTTTATGTGCTATAAGATGAGATTGATTATAACTAGTCTATCTATTTTCTAATAGAGAGAAATTATAGTATGAGCCTTCACTTTGTGTAAGATTATATGTAAATGTTACTATTTTCTAATAAAATCAAAAGTTTTGATTATTTTCTAATTGAGTTTCTTTTTCTTTTTGGATCTTGTGTGAACCATAACTTCTGTTAAATTTATTATTGCTATTTAATTATTTATATATAAGTATACAGTAGTGTCCCTATTGAGAGTGCTTATTGCTATCATTATATTCATTAGTTTTGCCCTAGTTGAGGAAACATAAAGTTGAGTTTGTTTCTGAAAGGTATGTTTTATTCCTGTTTTATCTTTAATAATTTAACTGAAGTCTATATATAGCCTATTCTCATAACTTGATACTAATTTGTTTGTGTAAATAATAATATATCAGCAGTTTCTTATTCATTCTTGTATTGCTGTTAAAATATCTAATTCTGTTTTATTGAGATTAAAAATTTTATTAATATTAATCACTTCCAAGTTATTATTATTAATATTCAGCTATATAAGAGATTTCTCTATTAGTGGAGTTTTAGTAAAATTGTTTAGTTCTTTGGCAGTAAACTTTGAGAATATTCTACAATATAATGTTGTTATGAACTTGTTTTTGTTTTTTTGATTTAAATGCATAACTGTTTGACTAAAATCTAGGTTGTGCATTGTTTTTTAATTGTGAAAATACATAATTCTGATAGTGTATTTTTCTCCTTATCAAGATCACAACCTTTGCAACTTTTTAGTGATAACTGTTCTCCTATCCTTGTATAATGTATAAGCACTATTGTGTTAGGACTATTATTATATTTTTTTTTGTCTATGGCTATTTATCATGTTTGAGTATAATCTCCCAATATGGTTTATAGATATTAATCTTTATCAATAGCCTGTCTTGATCAAATATAAGAAAGTTGTGAATTTCTTTTTATATCTTATCTTATATATTGGTTGTATTTGTAAAACTTTCTATAAGATTTTCATATTATTTTGAATAACCTCTTTTTTTTGCTTTGTTTATGGCACTTAATTCTCTTTAGTACAGTATCTATATTTCTATAAAGTTTATTACTTATTTAATAAACATTATATTATATCCTTGAAGTATCTATCTATATTGATTATATATTAGTTTTGAGATTATCTCTTCAATTGTGTCATCTATCTTCTTTATTTTTTGAAAGATTATAAACTTGAAATTGAGCTAAAACTAAAAGTTATGTTTTCTTAATATCCATAAGATTTCATGATCAAAGTTCTATCCTTTTTTGCGAAAAAACTAGATAGAATATAATATAACTATATTGGTTAACCAAAAAAAGTTCAGTAGATTTTAAAGTCCTATTTTGAATATTTATCTTAGCATGCCTCTATTTTCTATTCTTCCTATTCAATTTTTTATATAAAGTTGTATTTGTCTATCCCATATATAATTTATGTTATATTTAGCATAGTTAATATTACTAATTCATATTAATAATAGAATAATTATAATATTTATAGAACTATCTGTATTGTATACCCCAAAAAAACTCTTTCCACTGATCCTCTGACCACATACAAAAAAGATGTTTGCAAGAAGTTTTTATACTTCTAGGCTAATAAAGTCTTACTACTTTCCTTAAATTAACTTGAAAAAGCTTTAAGAGCCATCAACCACCTTCATCCTTCTTGCTTACTATCCTTTTCAAATAAAAACTTGATCTCTAGTGACCTTAAAGGTCAAGAAACACTTTTTCTACATATGGCAAGAAAGCTTCAAAAGGAAGAAGAACTAATGTACTGCTATTTCATACTGTAGAGAAATACTATAGAAGTGTTGTTATAATGAGAGACAACTTTTTCACTCTCTTGTCATGTTTCTGCTTCTCATAGTGCTTATTCTTGATTTTTTCTGAGGAATTTTGCCTATCTCAGTTTGACCCTAAATTTTGAGTAACACAAAGTTTCTCACACAGTAATTGGATAGACAGAGCTCATATTAATAAAAGAAGTAAACAAGTTTCTATTGGTCACTTCATGTATTCAAATGCATTTTCTCAGCTCTATAAGAACCTAAGGTCCATTATAAATCATTATGCCTTGGTGCAGGTGGATAATGAACACTGTTAACTCCTATATCTTTGGCTAAGTGAAAGAGAAAGAACATACCCTTCCCTTTCCCCTATCAAGAAAGAAAAAAGAAAACTAGGCTCAAAGGAATACAGAATAAGGACAATGCCTTAAAAGTGCCATACCTATTCTTTATTATTATGAATATTGGGAGATCAGGAAGATCTTAGGATTATTCACACCTAATCAATAATACCAACATACAGCCGAATGACCTTAGATAGTTGAAGAATATGCCACAATGAGACATTAGACAAATGGTTCAATCTCTATTGATAGTAGTACTTTGGGAAAAACAGCATGATATTTATCAAGTCCAACAAGGCATATGCTGGAAGTATCAAGATTCTTCTTTCTAGGCTGGAGTTATCACAATGATAAAGAAGGACAGATTGTTGAATGACGGGCCCCTAATATTTCAGTGTTTATTCACTTTCCCTATGTTCTAGAGCCCTTCGAAACTCTCAACTTATCATAACTCAGAAGAACATCAGTAGAAGATCCCATATTGGATAGGATATAGAAGGAAAAGACAAGAACTGGTAGATAAGAACTACAACATAGAGATACTGAAAGCAATAAAGGAACAGGCATTGTACTTCAAACTGATAAAGCCCTCAAAGAGTAGCATGTTTAAAAGTTATCCATAACCAAACTATTTCCTCTCTTTCCTCTGGTACCTTTTTTGTAATACAAATTCTTCACCTCTGTTTAAATTTGTATAGCCTTAGCTTCAATTTTCTTCTCTAAATAAAGTTAGTAGAATAGGGTAATGAACACAACTCCCCTTTATCTCCTCTAGGGTTAAGTTAGATAAATTAGATTCGATATACACAACAATCCTCCTTTTTAAAATTTTATATTTCCCTAATGGTTCTTTTATTAGATCTCTGTTTGAAGATGGCTTAGTTATAAGATAGTTCTTAAACCTATTATTAGTTTACTAGTATATCATTGTTTTCTTCTGATCAAATGTATCCATATAGCAAAACTTGCTAATAAACTTGGTCAAACCAGCTTAAAAAAAAAAAAAAAAAATCTATATTGCATACCTCCAGAACTAAGGGATCAAAACTTATATCACATGACATATGATATAGAAAAGGAATCTTCATTAGTATTTTATGGCTAAAGTCAAAATTAGCATTTAACAAGAAATCCAAGTTGATAATTGTTTTGGGGCTAATAAGAAAAAATAGTCTTCAAATCAAAATACACATAGTTTTTAGTCATGTTTTGAAAATTAACATGTGACTTTGGGAGTAAAATTACATTTTTGTCTAATGGGTATATAAGATCTATAATTTTTTTTTTTTAATGCTAACTCATTCTTGTATTAAGGTAACTATTTTATTATAATAAAGATAGTATTTAGGGCCAACAAAAATGAATAATTATCTGTACTATCT
Source organism: Acaulospora colombiana (assembly GCA_910592055.1). Lineage (NCBI taxonomy): Eukaryota > Fungi > Glomeromycota > Glomeromycetes > Diversisporales > Acaulosporaceae > Acaulospora > Acaulospora colombiana. Next base: position 6,114 of record CAJVPT010000294.1, read on the forward strand.
AAGGATTTATAAATCTCAGAATAGTACAAAGAGCTAACTATTTATATCTTATCCAACTAAAATAGAATACATATGACTATCTAGTATAGATATATCCTTTTACTATACTAAAACTATGTAGAAAGTGAAAAAACCAATCTAAACTTGTAAACACTATGACACTCTCTAGAACCAAAGCCCATCAAGTAACTTATTACTATTCCCCAAAGGGAAACTTATGTACTAAGGATTCATTTGAAATATCCAGTATTACCAATGTTTAGAATTTCTATATAGAGCCTTAATTCCACTAGCACTAGAAAAAATTTTTAAAAAGAATAATTATGTTCAAAAGAGTATATTGATATATGATAAGAGAGTGAAAATATCAAAACTTTTCAAAAAAATACTGTCCCAGGTGTTGTTAGTACATCTATTGGAAAAAAGAAGAAGTGAGAAGTCTTTATAAACTGTCTGATGAATTCTATTCCAACAGTTCTCTTTTCATAATACCTCTGATGTAGGAAATTTGCTTGTCCTGTATCTATCTGTATACAAATCAAGTAATTTATAATAGATCTCGGATTCTTATAGAGCTAAGGAAATGCATTTAAACACATAAAGTGACTAATAGAAGCTTGTTTATTTCTTTTACTAATATAAGTATCATTTGTCCAATCACAGTATAAGAAACTTTGTGCTACTCAAAATTTAGGATCAAACTGAAGTAGACATAAATTCTTCAGAAAAAATCAAGAATGAGCACTATTAGAGTATTATATATGATAAAAGAGTAGAACATTGTCTCTTATTAACTTAAAAATACTCTGTATTGTTTCTCTACAGTGTGAAATAATAATGCATTAGTTTTTTTTTTTTCAGAACTTTTTTGCCTTTGGTAGAAAAGGTGTTGCTTGACTTTTTGGTTACTAGTGATTAAGTTTTTATTTGAAGAAGAGTATTAATAAGAAGAAAGGGAAGTAGTAATAACTCTTGAAGTTTTTTCAAGTTAATTTAAAGAAAGTATTAAGACTTTATTAATATAAAGGTATGGAAACTTCTTGTGAACATCTTTTTTGTGTTTAGTCAGAGAATCAGTAGAAAGAGTTAATTAGAATAGATATAAGATCTACAATATTAATTAATTAAATATGACATAAATATATTTTTTGAGCTCTATAAAAACCTTGGATCTATTATAAGCTATATATTTAATTATATAAATAAATAAACATCTCTTATTATTTTTTGAAAATATTATGGTATTAAAAATAAGTATTTTTCTTATTGAAATAAAAATTATAAATTTACATTACTTATAAAAGATATATTTACTCTTTTTATTTCAAAATTACTTTGAGGTTTTTTTATTTTAATTCAAATAATTTTTTTATTCTTATATAATACACTAGACTATCAAACTAATAAACTCTTTCTAAATATATTCTTTTTTTAACCCACAGTCAGATAAGCATGGCTTGTCTTTATTGTATATACAGTATATCAGATATTTACAAATTATTTTGACTTTCATATACTAACTCACCCATTATCAAAAAACTATTTCTCTAGATACAACTTAGGAAATAATATTTCGCTCCTTTACTGACTTGAATAAATTCTCTAGTCAATAAAATTATTGTCTACAGGTCATTACTATAGATTATTCTAAATTCCGACTGCAGTTAAAAACCAAACCATTTCCTTCTATAACAAATCCAATTCTTGATGATTTCTATATACTTCGTTTCTTTCTTTCTTTCAGAGACTTCTTGTTCCAGATCTTCTGCTAGTGTGTGTTCTTCTTCCTGTTCTTGTATAATCTGCATGAGGGATCGGTGCCCATGTTTTTTTATTCGTTTTTTCTTTTCAGTAATATTCTGCTTCTTTTTCCACTTTATAACTTTTTTGCAGTGACTATTCCATATATCCTTCTTGAAATTTTTTCTCATTTTATAACAAAGCTTATAGATTATGCTTTGTGTAACTGTCAGGGGAATCTTGAGTTGAACTTTGAGGTAATTCTTCAAAGAAGTAGTTTTGTTCTCTTCTATGTATCCACAAATAGTGTTGAAAAGGCTTCTATTAGATTACTAAATCTCGTTCAACCATTTACTTATCCAGTTATAGATTATAGGATAGACTTCTTCTTTGTTTTTGATTTCTTTACTGATATATTGGTTGATCCTTTCCTTTGCTTTTCTTCATATATCCTCTCTAATTTCTTTAGTGGCTGAACATTCGAACAAGTGTTCTAAAATTTCTTCTTGAAGTTCACATACTGGACATGTTGTTATAGTATAAATACCTGGTTTCTTTTTTTTCAATATCTGTAATACTAGAAGTTCATTATAGGTCAGGTTAGTTAGGAAGCTTTTGTCTTTATTATCTTTGAAAGAGATATCAAAGGTATTGGATAAATTGAACTGATTCCGGAAGGTCAACCAATCTATGATTTTGTCATTTTGAATTCACAGTACTTGGGTCCTTTTCTGTATTGCCCAATCTTTTCCTATCTTTTTCTTATTGAATATCTTGACAAATTCTCTAATATTAATGTCTATCATGTGCTCTCTTTATGTGACTATTGTCAGAACTGTCCCTAACTCTGGTAGTTGATACCAGATTATTTGATTTTCACATCTAGCTTGTTTGGCCAGCAGATCTACTTGGTTATTGAACTTATCAATTTCATGGGCTTTGATTCTTATAATTTTTAAGGTGAGATCTTTCTATTTAATTAAATTTTTGATTCTATTTCATAGTGGCCAATTAGCAGTCTTTATTCATCTTCTTGTTGATATCTCCACTTGTGCACTGATGGACTTCTATGTTTTAACTGCAGTATTACAGTCAGAGAATATAGAGACTGTTGTATTTCGAAGAGCTATATATATTGTAGTTAGAATAGCCAATATTTCTGCCCTAATTGTCAATGGCCATATTGATACCCCTGCTGAGAATTGCTTCACAACTTTATTGTTTTCTACTAGGACCCAAGCCAAATCTATTTCAAGTTTACTATCTTTTGTCCCTTTTTTATATAATTCATCAGTGTAGAAAGTATACTGAATAGCTATACTTCTTCTATTATAATTCAAGACATCTATAAGTTTATCTATAAGTTCATTTGATTGAATAGCTTTTCTTATTGGCATGGTTTTCCAGTTTTCTACCTGAATTTTCACTTCTGGTCTAGACATTAATGGAGTTCCTACATGTTGCCTTATAGTTATATGTCAATTTGTAAGGTTGCCTGGTAGGAGAACTTGTTTTCCTTTTCTCAAATTTTCATGTTTGTTTAGCTGTGATAGAAGATAGACTTATAATATAACTACTTCTTTTACTTGGGATAATCTATCTGGTTGGAGTAGAGTATGGTTACTAGTAGGATTGTACGTCAACTAGTATGGAAAAAATTGAATTTTGTTGTTCAAGAATGATATCTTTCCCAATTTGTCCATTACAGAGCTAGAGCAGGCTGTACAGTATGTTTTTCTTCTATCTGGATAAGCTGGGAAAGCTTTAGTTTGAATATTGTAGCCTGTTCAGTCTAGTTCATGCAATGACTTTCTTAGAAGGTCATGATTCTCTGTCATCTTTTCTCAGATCTTTTTATACAAGAGGAAATTAGACCTTTGCATCTGTTGAAAAGAATCTGGATTATTCTTCATTCCTTGAGTGTCATCATAATTGAATTGATAATTTGATCTAAGAATATGATCTTGTGCTTACGAAGTAATGAAATAACTTTCTCATATTCTCTACTATTCTGCAGTATTGACTTAATAGATAATATACCTCCTGATAATTAAAGGTTTCCTTCTATCTTCAACTTTGAAAGGTAATTTGTAATTCTTTGGCCAAAACCAATGTTACAGCTGCCAGATTTTTTTTGGTCATATTATATAAGTTTACTGGATTATCTAAGATATTTTCAGGTTCCCAGCTTTTGATCTGGCTCTGTTTCAATCAGATTATAGTGGTCAAACCAGAGGCCTCACTGTTGTTAAGCTGATAGAATAGTGCTGATATATGGCTTTTTAACTATATTTTACAGATACTTTTGAGATCATATATTTGTTTGTTATGAATGCAACTATTTGATATTGTTTCACAGTTTAATTCTTTATTCTTGAAAGCCTTTCTGAACATAGCTGTGAATTCATCATATGTCTTCTTATTCAGGTATGTATGTTGTATTCTATATTCTATTCTAGGAATCAGTACTCTATTGATAACATAACGAGCATGTTTTTCTGTTAACTTCTTCTTAGATATTGTTTGAATTACCACCCTAATTTCTGATTTTATTAGATTGATCATATTCTGACTTTTCTGTTTTGGTTTTAACCAAATGCCAAGGAATCTAGCTTGATCCTTTTTGTCAATTTCATTAACTCAATATTCTCTATTTCAGCTTGAACCCTTTCAGGATCTTGAGGATTTTGGTTGATAGTGAGAAGAATTGATTTTGTTGCATTAATTTGCGAGTCATTTGCTATATAAAACTTTTTTGCTTCTTCCAGAATACTTTCCAAGTCTTTCTTGGATTTGGCAATCCATGTTGTATTATTCATATAAGCTATTATTGACTGTTGTAGGGAGAGCTTGACCTTCTCATCAGGTTTATGAAAGTTGGGTGACCATTCTTCTTACATGGTATAACCCAAATCAGTGTTATTTTGGATTTTACATAACAGTGGATTATAAAAAATTCTCCATAACAGTGGAAAGATTGTTTCTCCTTGATCTATACCATTTCCTGCAACTATCAGATGAAAAATCCATTATGAAGAATAATGCTATAACTTCTGTCTTTGAAAAGATCTATTATAATTTTTTTGATGGTTGTAAAGATTCGAATCTAATCTATAGCTTTTTCAAACATGAAAAGAGTTATTGTGTTATATATCTTAGTAGTGTCTTGAAGAGAATCCATAGTTCTTTTCCTTTTTCTCTAGCTTTCTTACAAATACTATTTAGCATATGGATAGGTTCTGCTGTATTTTCTCCTGATAAACCAGCATGTTTATGCCTTAAAAGATTTTATGCTATTTACATATCCTTGATAGATAAGCAGTGAGAATTTTAGTATTACATTTGCAAGCTGTTTCTAGAAGGACAATGAGTCTGATATTGTTCAGTTGACATTTTCAAGGCTTGGGTTTAGGAATGTGATAAATATTACTACTTTTTCATTTCTTAGATATCCAACCAGTATTTAATACTTTATTGAACAACAAGCATAAGGTCCCTTTTCCTTTAATGACTAAGTGCTTGAGTATTTTATAACTGATATATGAGGAACCTGCTGCTTTATTGTTATGGAGATGTTGCAAAATAGCTTCGAGCTCCTCTATTTTGATTTCTTCTATTAGTAGTAAATGCCATGTTGAATCAATCCACTTTTTAGGTTGGTATTCTTTTTTTCAAGAAGGATCTAAGCTTTCAAAATTGATATTTCTTTGTTTGAAAGCTTCTTTATGATAGTTTTCAACCTTGCTTTTAATAGTTTGTGGATCAGTAGCTATATATTCTATCCCCTCTTAGTTCTTGATTAACACATGATCTAGTGTGATTTTTGTTCTTTTGTGGTTCAATATTAAGCTCAGCATTTATTTTTGGTTGAACTTGAGATCTTCACATCTGTTTTCTAAGGCTTCATTAATTTGATTTCTGATGTGAAGACTTTTTTTCTTCTTGCATACCATTATAAGGCTATGCTCTATTTTAATGATCTTTGATAACAGCTTTGGAATTTCTTCTCGTGATTAAGGTGGAGCTATTTTTTCTTCGACAGATTTACTAAGTCTTCTTAGTTTCTGGATGGTTTTTCCAAGTCTATTAGAATTTTTGTATCCCAGTTGGCTTGTATTTTCTTTAAAAGGAAGTGGATTTTGTTAGCTTCCCTATAGGCTTCGAAGTCTTTCTTTAGAATTGTTAATCCAGGTATCACTTTTTTCTTTATATAGGGAGTAGAGTAAATCCTTTTCTTTTGTGATATTTGTATGCACTCTTGATAACTGTTGACTCAAAATAATGCCAGGCCTCTTTGAGCTCTTGAGAACTATTCTTTATGCTTGGTCAGGAAGGTTGTAGATCAGTTTGTAAAATTTGTTCTCTATCTAGCATTTAAATTTCTTTCATTATTCTGTTGTGGAATTTATGAGGTCAGGTATTTTCTTTTCTTTTGTTCTACATTGCTCATGCACTTGATTTTTGAGCAAATTGTTTATTGTTATTCTTGTCAGTAATAAAGTATAGACAATGTTTCTATGGGGATGTTTTTGAATTTATATATGTTATTTAAGCTAATTTCTAGTGGCATTTAGATATAGTTGATTCTACTATATAATGTATTGTTTGTGCATATGAAGGTAGTGTTTTATTCTTCCCAAGAGTTCTGGACATCTATATAGTTCCAGTCTTCTAAGAAGTTTAAGAGACCTATTTCAGCTTTTCTGTATCTTGATATCATTTTGTTGATGGGTGGCCGATCTGCTATTGGGTTGATAACTACATTGAAATTTCCCGTGATTATGACCTTGAAGTAATTTCTTTGCTTATCTAGGATTTTATTTTGAAGAAACTGTTGTAGCCATCTACTGACAGTTTTTTCTGATAGAGATATACCTGGTAAATAAAGAGCTTACATCTTGTTGATAGAAAGTTGATTTCTATTATATAGTATTCTATTTTTTCAATGGTTCTTGATGTTTCTATTAATGAGGAGTCTCACTCCAGATTCTCTGGGTTTCTCATTATTGCTACTGTGAAAAAACTTATGTTTGTTGTGAAGTGAAAGCAAATTCTACTGTTTTATTTGTTAGCTTAGTTTCACAGATGCCTAGAATATCTATATTGAGTTCTTGTATAAGTTCGTACATCCTTTGTTGATCCAGGCTGGTATTAATTCCTTTAACATTATATATTCCAATCAAAATAGTATCCATTAATATAGAGTTATCTATAATATACTTGTTGTATAATGTATATTTCTTTTCAATTATATTACTAGTGTTTTTTTAATTACACTGATAAAGTCATCTAGTGATGTGTCATGTCACTAGTTGAAATTATGTCATTCGGCTGTTGAATTATTGTCGAATTTGACAAAATTTAATAATAAAAATATTGACAAATTATTTACGATTGCTGCCACTCAGCATTAAAAATATTGGTAAAAAATTGTCAAAAAAATATCAGCATTTTGCGAAAAAAAAATTCAGCACAAAATCCAGCAATATTGTGGCAAAAAAAAATTTTGTGTAAAAAATTCAGCAAAAAAATTGATACTGCGGCAAAAAATTCAGCAAAAAAATTGGTACTGCGACAAAAAATTTGGCAAAAAAATTGGCAAAAAAATTATTGCAGAAAAAAAATTTGGCAAAAAAATTACTGCGGCAAAAAATTCATATTTCATGAAATTTATTAAAAAATTACAAATTCAATTAACTAAATTATTCGTCATTTCTCTCTTCCTCTTTCACCTCTTCCTTCTTTTCTACTTGCTTTTCTTTTCTCTTTAAAGATCTCAGCTTGACTCTTTTAAAACCAGCCACAATTGATTTTACTTAGCCAATTGTTTTCCGAGATTTTTTGCTTTTTTCTTCTAATCTAACTGCCCCTTGAATTTCACCCATTCATACACTTTCCACAGTTTGTTCCTTACCCTCTGAATACATTAATGATTTCTCATATTCGGTAATTTTTCATCTTTTGGATTATCTGCTGATTTTTTTCTTTTTTTTGTCTCTTTTTCTTGTTTACATTCTGAAATTTCTTTTAAACTGTATGCCTAATTCAACAAGTCTTCTGGTGGCATCATGTCATAGAAATATGAATTGTCATGATATCATTTACAAGTTAGCTGGAATACTTGAATTGATTTTGAATATTCATCCAAATATATCAACAAATTCTTCAACTATAAGTAATTATGATTAATATTATAATTATTTAGCATATAATATTTTATCGAAAAATACCTCTTCAGAATGCCAACTGTAATTATATACATTTATTCTTCTTTTAATAGGGTTTCTCGGATCAGCATTACTTTCTTCAAATGAATGTACCTTTGTTTTTTTAACTATATCAGTTAATTCATTTTGATATTTGGCAACTTTCTTTGATCTTCGTGTAATAAGCAACTGTGTGCTTTTAATTCTTTGTACCCTTTTCTTAATTATTCATTAAAAATTAATACTTGAAGGTAGTATAAATACAAAATATTATTAATCTTACTTTGTTTAACCGGCTATTTGCATATAAGCGACTATTGTCTGCTTCCAGTTTTCTAGTTTCTGCCTTCCAATATCTTCCTCTCTGATGGTGATATAAAGCACCTAACTATTCATTTATTTGCTTTCGTGAGGGATTAAAACATGGGGTCATAGATTTTATTAATTCGGGTATCAACTTTTGTAATATTTTTTTATCATATCACTCAAAAAAACTTCGTCTACTCTCAGTTTATATTTGTTAGGAATGGTTTTAATTAAGGCCTTCATTTCTGCTCTCGCTTCTTCTGATTTTGGCTCATCTTCAGTAACCGGTTTTACTGGTTTGGCCTCTTTACTACTCCTAGGTTTAATTCTTCAGTGCTTTTCTAAACTCGGCAAACTTTCAGATTCTGATATATCAGTTGCTCTAGATTCACAATAACTATAGAATCAAGTTCAGGTTCCACAGATTTGAGCTGATCAATTTCTTTTTTTAAATTTTCTATTTCATTTTTTTGCTGTTCTGATTCTTCGGAAAACTTGTTAATATATTCCATTAGGTCTAATTGTTTTACAAATTTGGCATTTTTTCTTTCTAGTGTTTTGACTCGTGTACATAATTCTTCATTTTCTAAATAAATCGTTTGGTTAATAAAGGTAATTTTTAATAATTCGGCAATAATATAATTCTATCCTTTTTCAATATCCTTCCTGGTTCGTGTTTCGGGTGGCAATTCAACTTCTGGCATTGATATTCACACAACTTCAGATACCAATATTTCAGGTAATACAATAGATGGTCTTTACCTAAGCAATTCGGCAGTTATAGTAGATATTTAGATTCGGTACCAGGTGTTACTGAATGAACTGTTGCCGCTTCTGATTCAGTTGATGCGAAGGAAGTTTGCAATGGCAGGGAAGGTTGTGAGGCTGCAAATGTAAATGCGGCATTTCTCTGTAAAAAGTGTATCCAGTTGGTTTTTTTTGTTCAGATATTTTAGGTATCATAAAAAAAAATGAAATCAAAGGGATATTTAAATAAAATTATTTGTATTGTTTTAATACAATTTGGTGCTGCATACAATATTATACTATTATTTATTATATTATATTACAATTTGGAGTTACAATACTATATTATACTATATATTATTCATCATATTATGCTTGTATTATATTACAATTCGAAGCTATTTGATATATTAATCACAAATTTGCCACTTTATGTTACTATTTCCCAATTTTCAAAATGTCAAGAAAGCATTCAATTTCAGCTTTACTTAATGAAAGTTTAAGAAAAAATCTCAAAAAAGTGAAAATTACTTGCAACTGTAGTAAATACAATGAATTACTTATTAAACCCAAACAGAATTTTCACATAGATATCAAAAAAAAAAAGCGAACATTCGACAAATGAAGAATTCACATTTCAGCTCAGAACGAGAAATATTTCATCAAGTCGAATTATATCATTAAGCAACAATCAACAAAATCTGAGATTGAATGATGCAAGTTCTGAAAATGATGAATCTGAAGTTGATAATGATAAAGAAATAGATGATATACTCAAAAATTATTTGACATCAAAATATGAATTTTCACTAAATTCTAGCAAATTTTTGGATAGTCATTTTATGTGGATTTTGTTATAGATTATGAACTATAGAATTTGATTTAATTTATCGAATAGTATAACAGATACATTACTAAAATTTATGAAATTGGTACTAATTGAAATTAGTGGTGAAGAATTTGAGCTCTTTTGTGGATCTTTGTATACCATCAACAATAAACTTAAATTATCAGATTAGTTCATTAGTTTTATGATATATCAAAGATACCACAAATTGTATAGACAGGATGATATTCTTGGTTTTCAAAAAAATAATTGGCTATTGATCATGAAGTGTGTTCATATTGAATTTCCCAATTCGGCAATAAAAGAAAGAAAAGCTTGTAATTTCCTACTGTCTACACAATTAAAATTATTAAACGAAAATGTAATTAATCGGTCCAATTTGGTTTTTCCATATTCTACTATTCAGTATCAATTGTTACAAATGTATCAAAGTCTGAATTTTGAATCTAATCTTTGGTATTGAGTAGATCAATCAAGCATTGACAAACTTCTATGCAATATCTATGATGATGATACAGTATTTGGAAAACTTTTAAAGATAAAAACTCAGAATTATTTTTTAGCAAAGAGATAGCTGATTCATATTTGAGATTGGTGCTAAATATTATCTAATTTCAACCATTTGATAATAAAGCATACAATACTAGAGTTATATATGTGGCTATCACAAATTTGCCATGTGAAATACAATTTAAACATGAAAATATGTTGATTTTTGGCATATTATCAGGTTTTAGTGAACCAATTTTACATTAAATAAACTATTACCTTTCTTCAATTGTCAATTAATTAATGCAACTATGGCAAGAAATAAAGCTTGATTCAACTGCTGAAAATGAAGAGGAAAAAATAATTCAGATGGCCTTAATTTAATTTCATGTGATATTTCTGTTGCACAAAAAGTGTATGGACACATTTCAGTACTAGTGCCATGTCATCATTGCAAGAAGAATGCCAATTATGAAAATAATTATTATAATTCGGATGGCATAGAGAATATAAATAAATGGTTTATACTGAGAGATTTGATAACACATAAATGAGATTTTATCGAATGAAGATACTGTAACTTGAATACAGCATAAAAACATTTTACAGTGAGAATCATGCCAGATAGTCTGAATTTCTTCCCCTACCTTATTTTGATCCAATTTGGTATTTAGTTATTGATATTATACACTGTCTTTTCTTAGGTATTGGTAAATGGCTCATTAAATGAATATGGATTGAAGAAGAGATACTGAAGAATAATTCATTGGATGAAATACAATTAATGATGGAAAATTTTCAAGTGCCATTAGATATTGGCCAAATTTCGAGAAAAGTAAATAGTGGTGAAAGATTTTTGAACTTTACTACCAATCAATAGAGAAATTTTTCACAATATATACAACCATCATTCTATAGAAACATTTTTTAGATGTAAATCACAAAATTTTAATAAATTTTGTTAAGATTTATCAAATCTTAGTATTCTGAATTTTAAGATGAAATTCATTAAATGAGGCTAATAAAAGATTTTTTCGCAATGATTAAACTAATAGAATGAAAATATAGGAAAGAAAGAATTACTTCAAATCTTCATCTTTCATTACATTTATATAAATGTATATATAATTATGGACTATTGTATATATTTTGGTACTTTTTATTCGAGAGGATGAATGGTATATTAGGTAGGTTTTTAAACAAATTAAACATTCGAAAGTAGAATTCTAATAAATTTTTAATCTAGGTTCATTGTCTAATAGTCACTGAAATATTGAATCCAAATTAATATAAAGATTGATAAATAATTATTGGATTATTAATCTAACCATGTCTTATACTAATAATCAGAGACTTGAAATTTTAAATAATCAATCAAATATTGGCTTAATTTCAGAATTAGATCAGTTTTCAGCTGACGAGTTATATTGATTTTTAAACAATACATATAATATTCATGAAACAATAATCAATATATTCGAATATTTTTCAGATGAACTCTTGCATCCGAAAAAATCAAATTTAGAGATATCTACCAAAATATTAGATCTATTAGTCAAATACTATAAGGTATCTTATAAAACCATGAACTTTTGGAAGCTATTTACAAAAGATAATGAAAATTCGATAATTATTCAGAATAGAGCAAATCAATATGATAGATATCGAATTGGAAGTAAAATATTCAATTCTGTCATGTCCTCATGAAATATTAAGGACTTATTTATATTAACTAGATTTATAAATCACGATTGAAATATTGATTTATATCTGGAACAAATTCAATTCTTCTTACACATTCGGTAAACTTTCAGAATAATATTATTAAATATAATTTGACCTTTATTTAATAGTACAAACTGATTAATTTGACAGAAAATAGATTTTATTTCAGATCTGAAAATGACATGAATATTGAATTGTGAAGTACTGAATTTTACCCAGTTATACGTGAATACATAATCTCTATTCATAATATTTTTGATCAATTTATTCTATTTAGATATAGAACCTTAAATCGATAAGACTCTTGTGAACATTTAGCTGTAATTCTTCTAAATTATAAATATAATATATAATTAAAAATTCAGCAAATGTGTGAATTTTGACAAAATTGAAATTTTGATGAATGTCTAATAATTTTTGAGAAAAAATTTAACAAAATATATAGTAAAAATAGTGTAAATATGGAAAATAATGCCGAATTATATGGTAGAAATTGATTGACAATTTAAATTATATGCTGAATTATATAGTAGAAATTGATTAACTATTTATTTATACTGAATTATATATTGAATTATATGGTAGAAATAGATTGATAATTTATTTATGTCATTAATATGCTGAATTATTTATTTTTTTGATGAATGTTATATGAGTGGCATTATGCTGAATAAATATTTTCCAACTAGTATCAAGGTAGTTTAAAGAGAGTAATAAGACTTTATTAGCATAGAAGTATAAAAACTTCTTGCAAACATCTTTTTTGTGTGTGGTCAAAGGATCAGTAAAAAGAGTTCTGTGATTTTTATTTACTATAAAATAATATTGTACATATGATAATTTATATATGGTAAATGTATTACATACTATATATACTAACTAGTCCTATTAAGGGAAACCACATGACGCTCTCTTAATTTTTCCTAAAACAAATTTATAGAGTAATCTAATTGTCAGACTATTATATATACTCTAACTTGTCCTCAGTTTTGGGACTTCAATATGATCTGTGAATTTCTTCTCCCATTAAGATCTTCTGATAATTTGTTACAAGCAAGTTTGACCATGCTTTTATGTATCCCACAATGTTTACTTTTTTCAAAACTTTAGCCTTCTTAACTTGAAAACTTTTTTATCAGTTAATAAGATCAATAGAGTGTCTTTGTCAATTCAGTTTCTGTCTTGGTTGATCACGAAATCAGCCCATCCTCCTTTATCTTATCATGGTAATAAGAAGATACTGATCATCCATAACACCCATAGACCGGTCTGATCTGATAAAGATCAGCTATAGGTGACACTGTATTACAGTGGATCCTTCCATTTTGGATATCAGTAAGATAGCCAGGACTATGCCCAATAACAAGTAGTAACTTGTCATCCAATGGAATCATTTTATTGTGTATGGTATTTTTCACTTGGTCCTCAGGTGGTATTGAACACTGAATCTTGTAATTACGACCTAGGAGCACTATCACTGTGCTATAGACCCACAGGTCTAGAAGATCTATTTCAATAATATATTGATACCAAATTTCTTGATATAGTTAAAAAAGAAAAAGATCTAAATAATACAAAAACTTTTTTCATAAAAATCATGCCAGTAAAAAACAAATCAATATTGAATAATGAAATTATAATATCTAATACTCAAGAAAAAGAAGAGATAGAAGAGAAAATAGAACTTAAAGTACTCAAATAAAAGATTCAAGGTTAAAATATAAGCAAATATAATATATATAGTACAAGAAATAGAAATAGAACTACAAATTCTATTTCAAATCTATACCATATAAGTAAAAAAGGAGCATATTTATTAAGGGTTATGATAGCAAATATTCTAGGAAGTATAAAATAGAAAATTAAAGCTTACATATTGTTATGAACTAATTTAACAAGTATATTACTAATATATAATGCTTTGTATAACTCAAATAATTAACAATAATATAAAGAAGAGAATGTCTCTTGTAAAAAACACTTATAGAAGACAAAGATGTGATGATTGACTTGACTAAGAATAAATATCTCCTTATTTGTATTTTGTTTCTTTTGTATAATACTAACTTTTATCTCTATTTGTAATAAGAGTTGTCTTTTACATATTTAGCAGTCTTTTTAGCTTATATTAGTAAACTATTTATACTTTTCTAGCTAACAATAGACTATCTACTTTATAATAGACTATACTAACTCTAAACATTACTAAACTTTCTATATTTCATCAGACATATATAGTTCTCTTATTAGTACTCAAGTCTCAATCCATAGTTTTTTATCTCATGACACTCAATCCTTTATATCAAACCTTTAAGTTTTTAGGTTCTAGATCATTATATATAAATTATATCACCTATATGATTTCTAATATTATATGGTATCTTAAAATTATCTCAAGACAAACAAGACCTTCTTCAAAAAAGCTTTAATAATAATAATAATGACTAATTCTCTATTTTAAAGAAGAAGAAAATTTCCTTAAATATATAGAAGAGATAAATAAAAAAAGGAAAACCTTTGGTCTTTAATAACTAAAATTAAAAGAAAAAAATATATAAGATAGCCATCTATTGATAAAATAGAGAAAAAGAAATTTTAAATTCATAGTTAAGAAATAGACAAAAATATATAGCATGTAAGTCTAGTAGATATGAAGTATAAATTCTTCAAAAGCTATATAAAAGAATATCTCAAAAGATATGAAGAAGTTCAAAATATTAATATTTATAAGGTAAAATCAAGACTAGAATAAAAAACTTATCTCAAGTGATATAAATATTTCAAAATTAATCCAAAAGAAATATGGATAACATCACTTGGAATAAAAACAATAAGAAAAATCTTTATCAAAAAAAAGTTGACAAATTGAGAAATAAATAAAATTTTAATTGAATAAAACAAATATTCAGTAAGACTCTTAAATATAAATATAATATTTTTTAGTTTAGTAGTCAGGACACTCAATAGTATAGAAGCCAAGGCATATTATATAATATATCAAGAAATCCTTATACTATATATTGAAAAAGTAAAATTTACAGTAATATACTTTACAACAAAAGAAGTCATGATAAAAGCTTACAAACAGCATATTTTTTTGTTAGGATTAAGACTATTATAAAGTGCAAAAGCTACATTGGAAGAAATTATAATATATTCTAAATCTAAAACTAAAAGGTTTAGAAATAGACTAGAATATATAAAGGTAGAGATATATATTAAACTTATATCGGATTCACCTTCAAATAATAAATCTATAAGCCTTATTACAACTTCTGAATATAAATAAACAATCAAGTAAAAAAGAAAGTATTAAGGTTAGAACAATAACAATATTTAATAAAGACATTATAAAACTTCGAACTATCTAACAATAGAAAGTAATAGAAAACTATTAAGAAATCTTAAAAATTCATTGGAAAATTAAAACAGAAGGTAACTTAATAATTCAGAGTCAATAGATAAGCAAGATTTATTTAAGCTCATATTTTAACAAATCTAGAGAAACTGAATAAAAGAATTGTCAGGCTTGAAAGTAAGTTAATATCTAGTTAACAAAGAAGAAAAAGAGTAGGATAAACAGATTGTTTTTAAAATAATACACTAGTTGATCAAGACAAACAAAAAAAAAAAGAATCTAGTTCTTCTTTAGAAAAGACTTATAATAAGAGTAAAGAACAAGTAGTAGATCTAGATGAGCTAGTAGAGCAAGATAGTAATTTAAATATAGAAACATTTTTATAAAATGTGTATATAGCATTTCTATATAGCAAAAACAAAGAAAGATAAACAAAAGACAAAAGAAAGAATAAAGAAAAAGTTAAAAAAAAAGTAATAATAATAGGTATACATAATATCAGAGGTATTATAAACAAAACAAATCAGCAAAGCCTTATTGAAAAATATAAAAACAAGGAATATACATAATGGGAATATATGAAACTAAACTAATCCATATCAATAAAAAATATGCTTTTATCAATAAAAAATCATATAAACACTTTTACAATATAAATAAAGATATACTATTTGAAACAGGAGTCTACCTTTTAATTCAAAAAGATTTGGAAAGGAAGATAGTATCTATAGAAAAGAAAAAAGGTTACATAATAGCAGCAAACTTCCTTATAAAAAAGAAAAAAGTTTGTGTTATATAGATCTATATTTCATTAGATAAACAATATAAAAAAATATAAAAGAGATTAACCAGCCTTATCAAAAAGAAGAATGAACAAAATTTTCATATTATAATAATAAAAGATTTCAATGCTGCTTACAATTTATTTAAAGATAGAATATTATCTTCCAAGACTAAATTTAGATCTTCTTAATGTCCTAAAATTCTGTTGTTCAACTTTTAGAATAATTTGGGGTTTCTAGACATCCAAGCAATATGGGAAAGCAAGAATAAAACTTTAATACAATAAAATATAACAAATAATATTAGAATTGACTATATCTGAATATTATAAAGTCTAACAAAATATTCATTACTCTGATTTGATAACCAAGAGATACAAGAAGTCATAGATAATAATGGGTTCCCTAAAGTATTTATCATATAAAATTTTGCAGATCACTTATGTCCCTTTTTGAGGGACAAAATTCATAGCTCTTTACTTTAATAGAGACAAAGGTCAGAAAATATTATAAATCAATGATTTGAATAATGAAAAACAATTATGGATAGTTTTTTTATAGTTATTAATTTAAAAATTTTAATGTTTCTTAGTAAGGGATATTTGACTTTTGTTCTTATCTTCCTCTTTAGGGACCTATCTTTAGTTTTTTTTTTTTTAAACCCTAAGTCAGGCTAGGTATGTATGCTTTATTAAATATTTATATACTATACATTTTAAATGATTCACTAAAGTTAAGACTTTACCTAACTCACTTATCACTATTTTGTCTTAATATATCAAAACTCTAAGTGCAACTTTGGGAGTGATTTATCATTCCATTAATAGTTCAGGTAAATATCCTTCCAATCCTTAACATCATTGCCACAGGTCACTACTGCAGATTACTATCTGCTGTTCTGATCAAGCTTAAAACTCAACTACTTCATTTCATAAGTAACACCTTTGAGTAGAATTTCTTTCAGGCTTTCATTTTTTTGAGTTCTTTTCTCTGATAGAGGATCTTTACTTTTGGGGATTAATGGTTTTAAGCTGTGTGTACCTAAGAGTCAATTGATTTTTTCTACTCTGCGGATTCTCTGTGAATATTTTCATTCGATTATCTTCTTACATCTTTTGTTCCAAATCTTTTTTCTTATTTGGTTGTATACTCTTCTCTACATATTTGACATCCATTTTCTTGTCTTATTACAATTTCTTTCTTCATGGCATTTCAGATTTGCTATTTCTAGGATTAGGTCTCTTCTTACTAGTCCTACTAGTCCTGTACAAAAGCTTAGAGTATCATGACTGGTTTTTGAGATCTATTCTATCAGTTTAGAGATCCATTTATCCAATTCAACTATTTCTTCTTCATCATAGTAATCAACTTTGCATATTTTTCTTCCACATCTTTTTTTTTCTCTTATAAGAGTCCTCTGAAGTCTCTAAGGATCCCATCTTGTCCTTTATTCCATACTTACTGTAATCGTTTTTTATATACTGAACACTCTAGTAAATGTTCAAAAGTTTCACTTTGCTGGTTGCATGCAATACACTTCACTTGTTTGTAGAGGTTGGGCCTTCTAGTTGCCAGCTTGTTCAGAGTTGGTAGTTCATCATTCATTAGTTTTATGAGGAAGCTTTTTCATTGCGATTGTTTAAAGGAAGTATTCTATATGTGTTCTTCTTTCATTCTTTCCCATATGAGGTTCTAAGTATGATCTTGCTGTTCTATAATTTGATGACTCCATTTTTTTTCTGTTCTGTTTTGTTGTGTCCACTGGAAGGCAGTTGTTTTATTGTTTACTTTTTTGACAAACTGTCTTATTGGATCGTCTAGTGTCTTTTCTTATCATCTAATTTCTGTGATGATCTTGTATGAGGTCAGCTCTTTCCATTCCATTGCTGGAAGTTTCAGAGCTTCTTTGACTAGAACATCTGTTTCTTCATTGTGGGAATCATTGGAATGTGCCTTAACCTTGACAAGTTGCAGGTTTATGGTCTTTTTCTTTACCAATTCTAACATTTGTATCCACAGAAATCAGTTTTTTTCCTTTAACCATCTTTTATGAGTTTGCTTTGGATCTTATCTTTCTATTGTTTTCTACTTGAAAATACAGGCCTGACTATCTATATAAATTTTCACGTCACTTCCCATTGGAACTATCAGAAATATTATGACAATTGCTACAAGTTTTGCAGGAATTTATTTTTAGTTACAGGAAGTAATTATATTATATTAATAGTTACCTTGCAGAACAAAAACCACTTTACAAGAAGCCTGGCTACTAAACTAAAATAACAAAATAGAAGAAGAATTGATATAAAAGGATTTTTATCAAAACAATGGCAAGCTTATTATAAAAGCCTGGATTACAAGCTAAAAACAAAACTAGATCTTTTTTTTGTGAAAGAATTAGAAGATAAAAAAGAAAAACATGCAAACAAGATTTAAAGAGTCTTCAAGGATCAAGTATACAAGATAGTCTTTAATAAATTCAAAATAACAAAGATTACATCACATAAAAAAAAGATAATAAACATAAGCCTGAATTTATTAAATATCAAAAAACTTTGCAACTAAAGGAACTTTTCAAAAAGGCAAAAGTCATAAAAGAAATAAGAAAGTTACAAAATCTTAGCAAAACAATAGAGAAATATAACACTATCTATAGGTCAAATCAAATTAAAAACTATTGTATACAATATAACATTTCCAATATATCCTGGATATTATTAAAAAAAGATATCCAGGATACAATAGAAGGTCTAAAGTTTATCAGCCAAAGGCTTGAAGTAAAAAAACAAGAGAAACTATTAAAGTCACTCTAAAACAAAAATATGATAACTTGAAGAATAATCAACAAAGAATAGTAAGCTTACTAATAAATAAAAAAAGGAGCAAGATAATACCAAACAGGATTAAAATCAAGCAAGATAATAATAAATATATAATAACAAAAAAACATAAGATTAAAAAAAAAATAAAATGATATTACTTAGAATTTTCAAAAAAATAAAAGTCAATTTTGATAATCTGACAGAAGATTAAAAAGAGAAATATAATCCCAGAAGTTATGTTTAAGACAGCTGATATAAGGATCTTCTTGAATCAATATCTTAAGAAGAATTAAATGAAATACTTAAGATGCCTTCTAATAACAAAGCTTTAGAAAAATTTCAAATCAGTTATTAAATGATAAAAAGACTAAATCAAATAGAAAACGAATATTTACAAAAAATACTTATCAACTTCTTGAAATGAAAAATTATATTTACATATTAGAAGTAAAGTTATATATATCCAATAGTCAAGTTGAAACCATGGAAATGTGAACTATTAAATATAAGATTTATTGTATTACTAAAAGTTACAAAAAGTGTTTACCAGGATTCTAATCAATAGAATGAAGAATATTTATAAAATTAATAATATTTTCAAAGAACCCAATTATACAGGACTATCAGAAAAAAGTATTACAGAACCAATTCAAATTCTCAATAATATCTATAAGAATATATAAAAAAAATAAAAGAAGCTATGAATACCTTTTCAAGATATAACTAAAGCTTATTATATTATTAGTCTAGAAATGTTAGTAAATGTTACAAAAAAAATTAAGATTCCTAAAGGTTTTATCAAGATTATAATAAGTTTTTTCAAAAATAAAGAATTTATAGTTATATTTGAAGATAATTTTATAGAATCCATAAAAATAGAGGATAGAATTAATAAAGAAAAAACTATCTTGCCATTAATGTGAAGAATCTTTTATATCTCTTTACTATGCAAAATTAAAAATAATATTAATAGAGAATATCAAATGTCAACCATCTGAAACCCAAACTTTAAAGTACAAATTATCAAGAAGCTTGAGTCAAAACATGCAGCCATAGTCTTTATATATAATATAATATAGATAGCAAGATCAAAACAAGATATGAAAAAGATTTTGGAAACAACAAGAGTTTTCTATATGGTTAATAACTTTCAGATTAATAGTAACAAATCAGTTCTAATTACTATTAATAATCCTAATTGCTATTCAGAAGAAGTTCAAACTAGTATAAAAAAAAGATAATTAAAGAACTTAATAGAATAGAATAATTAAGATTTTTGGAAATCTAGATAGATAATTAAAAAACTACAATCAAGCTTAAATAAAGAGTACTTAAAAAAATTTATATAATTATCAGAGCTCTTAAAAATAAAAAGATAATAAACAAATAAGCTCTCTATAAACTGAATAGGATATTAATACCAAAAATAGAATTCAAAATACAATACAATATATTGTTATAGAAAATAAGTAATATATTAATAACAGTATATAGAATATATAATTGAAAACTCTTTCCGTTGATCCACTATTTTTATAAAAATTTCCTTTTTTGATAATTGTTTATAGAAAAAGGATAATACAATCCAAGCTCAGCAAACACAGTAAAGAGAAACACAACTACATTATCCTACTTGGAGCAACACATAAAGCTCTACAAACAAACCACCAGGAGAAGAGTATATAATAATATCATTGATACTTTATTCATCAACTTTTGAGGAAAAGGGAAACAAAAGTAAATCTGAATCACAGTAAGGCCAAGGGATCTAATATCAGCTCTCCTAGCTTCCAACTAGGCCAGTGCAGATTTACATCTTTCTAGAGATTAGAAGAAACCTGACAATATAGTAATATCAACCGGTAAACCAGTCAAAACTCAAAATTTGCAAGTCTCAAAAGGACGTCAGGAACTCAAGAGAAATAGCTAGAGATTATCAGTAACAACACATCAGCAACACATAAACAACTAGCATATAACATGAAAATAAACATGTCCCATTAGACAATAGAGACATCACAATAGATTATATGGCATGTTTCTAAACAGATAAACAAGCAAATACATATTTTAGCTAATCACAAACATGTTTCTCATATCTGGTTTACCCCTTAATAAAACCAGCACACATATTACTAAAATCAACAAATAAATAGATAAACAACCTGTAACTCGTGTTTATCCCACAATTGATCTACCAACACAACAGATGGATTAGAAAACTTCAGTAATACTATCTGAATAAGTAAACAAATAAATAGAGTTAATTCGCGAAACATGACTCATTAAATAATCACGTGACATAGCCAACAGGGATAGGGCACAATGCATTCTTTATATAATAAACAAAAGGAAGAAGAATATCTTAAATACCTTAATTAAGCTTTCAAGAAAGCACGACGAAATCTCAAAACTATGGGCATCCCAACAATTGGTAAGGCAAAAAGAAGGAGACTCAAAAGAATAAACAACTCCTGCTCCAGAGATTTTTACTATCCTAGATAATATTATTGCTAACATTCTAGGAATAGACAAAACAACATTCCATAAGAAATGGATCCTTACTTAATATATCCTATATCTCTGATAACAAGGAAAGGGAAAAGAAGAAGATCTTCTATAGCCTTATATAGAAGATAAATTTATAGAAATTATCAAGAATACAAGTAATTCACAGAAGCTGAAAAGTCAACTGATGGAGATCACAGAACATGTAGATACTGAGTCAATAATATATAATAAAATCACAATGACTAGTGATTATGAACAAGAAGAGCCCGAAATACAAAGGCTTCAAGAAAAAATAAAAGGTAACAATATCAGTGATTATAGCTAATATAACACGAGAAACAGGGACTTCATCCCATCTACAAACCCATATTTCATAGAAAAAGAAGGAATATATAGACTCGATGTCATGACAACCAATATTCTAGAAGAAACAGAAGAAGAAGCCAAGATCTACTTAAGCAATACCTTGAAACTATTATAGAGAGAAAGACACCTCTTAAAGAAAGAATTTATATATGGAAATGAATGGTTAACCTTTTGAATACAAGAAAAAGAGAATGTCCTAAAATATATAGAAGAGATAAACCATAAAGAGAATAATTTCACTATACAACAAATAACTTCTCACACTCCACATTCTAACTACATGACCAAAAGAGAGAAAAACAAAAAATTCTTCCAGGAATTCAAAGGAAAAAATAGATCTGATATATGGCATGTCAGCCTAATAGATCTAGATCAAAAGGTTTCCAGAAGTTATATAGCCGAATATCTTAAAAGATATGGAACAGTTCAAAACATCCATATCTATAAGATCAAGATGAAGACTAGGGCAAAGGCCTATTTCAAGCTTCATAAACATATTAAATAGAATCTCACTGAAGCATGAACAACACCTATAGGTACTGAAACATCCAAAGCCATCTTTACTAAATCAGAGTTGATTGATGAAGAGATAAATGTCACTCTAATCAAAAGAAATATCAACTCAGCCAGACTGTTGGGTACAAACAAAACATATACCAGCTTGATAGCAAGAGCTTTACATGGCACCCAGACAAAAGTATGCTATACTCTCAAAAATCCTTATATATTAAAGAAACAGAACTTTACAATTGTCTGTTTTATGACAAGAGAGAATAGAGACAAGACATGCAAACAATATATTTTCTTACAAGATTTAAGACTATCCTGGAGTGTGAAAAATCTTAGCAATAGAGAAAATACTAGCCCTATAAATGAAGAAAAGAAATCACATTAGCAAAGATCCCAAAAAATCAACAGAGATAATGACTTAACTTCGGATTCAACATCAGGCTATGAGTCCACAAGATCCTTTTCCTCCTCCTCTTATCGTCATTCCTATATTATAAAATCTACATACTCTAGAAATCAAAAACAAAAAAACAAAGAAATAATAATAGAGTAAGGCAGGAGAATTATAGAACAACTACAGTAGATATTCTGCTCCAGATAGTAATAGAGAACCAATAAGAAGATGAAGAACTTACCAGCAGAATATCAGCAATGAGCATATCAGATTAAATGCAGAAGGCAACCAAGACCCTCTGCAGCTCATATTGGTCAACCTTGAAAAACTGAGTGGTAGAATAAATAGACTTGAAGAACAAACAATTCCTAACAAGATAAATAGAGATAGAAGAGGAGCCAATCGCTTTTAACATGGTGCAATGGGCAACCCAAAGAGACAAAAGGTAAATATGCCCACTTTATCCTCAACAGCAACTAACAACAAGGGCAGAAAACAATCACAAGAAAAAGAGATTTTATTAGAATAACATAATAATTTAGATCTAACAACATTTTTACAAAAGGAACGTGATATTTTCCTTAACAAAAAAAGAAAAAACATAATAATAGAAAAAGAATAGGCAAAAATAGAAGACATAAAAAAAAGCATAATTAGGATCAGAACACACAATGTCAGAGGCATCACAAATAAGACGAATCAAAGAAGTCTAATTGAAGAAATTACAGAACAAGAGATAGGTATAATGGGTTTATATGAAATAAAACTTACCCAAACTAATGCCAAATGGGCTTTCGACAAACAAGGAGCCTATAAATACTTCTATAGCATAATCCTGAAACACCCTTTGGAGCAGAAGTTAGCCTCCTTATCAGAAGAGATCTAGAGAAAAAGGTGGCATCAATCAAGAAGAAAACAGATATATTATAGCTGTCAACTTGCTGATGAAAAAGAAAAAGATCTGTATTATACAAGTCTATATTCCATCAGATAAGCAAAGGTACAAAAAAGTATAGGAGAAAATAACCAGCCTTAGCAAAACAAAATATAAAAAAGGCTTTTACACAATTATAATGGGAGACTTTAATGCTGCTTACAACCCATTGAAAGATAGAACTTTATCTTTCAAAGTAAAATTCAAATCCTCTTGGTATCCTGAAATCCCATTGTTTGATTTTCTTGATAAGTGGGAGTTTATAGATACACAAACTATATGGAAAGGAAAAAACAAGACTTCCACAAAATGGGATGCAACAAGCAGTAGTAGAATTGATTATATTTGGATATCACAAAGCTTATCAAGATATCCAATATTACAATTTGATAACAAAGAGATAAAAAAAGTCACGGGAAGTGACCATATCATGATTTATATAAATTTACATAACAATAATATCTTTACATGAAGTAACATCATAAAGTCTCCTAAACAACAAGTAAGAAGAATAGATATTAAGGGAACATCTCCAAAACAATAGCAGACCTTTCGTAAAAACTTAGATCACAAGTTCAAGACAACATTGGAATCCCTACTTAAAAAAGAACCCAATGAAAATGAAAAGGAAAACCAAGTAAACAAGATCTAGAAAACTTTCGAAAAACAAATTTGTAAAGCAGCCTTCAATAAGCTCGCAACTAAGAAACCAATTATACATAAAAAAAAAACCTGAATATAGACATAGTTCAGAGTTAATCACATACAGAAAAGCCTTATGGCTGAAAGAACTCTTCAAGAAGGCTAAAGCATCAAGGGAAATAGCTAAACTGCAGATTCTCAGCTTGGCAATAGAGAAACACAATGC
Organism: Acaulospora colombiana; assembly: GCA_910592055.1. Taxonomy (NCBI): domain Eukaryota; kingdom Fungi; phylum Glomeromycota; class Glomeromycetes; order Diversisporales; family Acaulosporaceae; genus Acaulospora; species Acaulospora colombiana. The sequence continues at coordinate 30,719 of CAJVPT010000294.1, forward strand.
AACATATAGCCCTAACCATTAGATCGAAAACCATTGTATTCAACATAGCATCTCCAACATGCCCTGGTCATTATTGAGAAAGGATATTCAGGATACAATAAAGGGATTGAAATTTATCAGTCAAAAGATAGAAGCCAAGAAAACAAGAGATGCAATCAAGGTTGCCTTGGAACAACGATTTTATGACCTAAAATTCAATCAGAGAAGAATGGTAAGCTCCCTAATAAACAAAACAAGAAGCAAAATTGTGCTAGACAGAGTTAAGGTTACACAGAATGGTACAGAATACATAACAATCAAGACAAGTGAAATAGAGAAAGAACTAAGGCAATACCATCTAGAAGTATTTAAAAAAAGAGATGCCAACTTCAATAGCCTTACAGAAGACTAAAAAGAAGAGTATAGATCCAAAAATTATATCAAGGAACTATGGTATAAAGATTTTCTCAAGCCAATCACACAAGAGGAATTAGGTGAAATACTTCGAACACTTCCAAACAACAAGACACTAGGATGGTCACAAATTAGCTATGAAATGCTTAAGAAACTGAGTCAGGATGGAAAGGAAATCTTGAAAAAAATATTAAATAACTTCTTGAGATAGTGGTAACTTTCACTTGTTGAAAACAGAGCCATATATACTCCATAGCCAAATTAAAACTGTGAAAGTGTGAGCTAATAAACACAAGACCAATAGTTCTGTTGAAAGTCACAAGAAAGTGTTTCACAAAAATCCTTACTAATAGGATGGGAAATATCTGTAAAGTCAATAACATCTTCAAAGATCCCAACTACGTAGGTCTCCCAGGAGAAAGTACATCAGAACCAATTCAAATTCTCAACAACATTTGTGAAGATACAAGAGAAAATAAAAAGGAACTGTGGATACTTTTCTAAGATATCATCAAAGCCTATGATACCATTAGTTTGGATATGCTAGTCAAAGTAATAGAAAGAATCAGAATACCAAAGGATTTTATCAAGATTATGCTGAGTCTATTTCAAGACAAAGAATTTCAAGTCATCTTTGAAAATGATCTCATAGAACCCATAAAAGCTGGGGATGGCATCAATCAAGGGAAAACCATCTCACTACTGCTATGGTGAATATTCTATGATCCTTTATTTTGCAAGATTCAAAATAATAAAGAAAGGGGATACAAAATGTCGATCACCTGGAATCCAGATCTTAAAGGACAAATCACAAAAAGGCTAGAATCAAGACACGTAGCTATAGCCTTTATGGATGATATGACATGGATAGCAAGATTCAAAAAAGATATGGAAGAAATCCTCGAAACTGTGAGAGTTTTCTATAAAGTCAACGATTTCCAAATCAATGGTAATAAATTAGTTCTAATTACTATTAACAATCCTAATCACTATTCAAAGAAGTTCAGGCTGGTATAGAAAAAGAAGTGGTAAAGGAGCTCAGCAGAGCAGAACATATAAGATTTCTAGGAATCTGGATTAGCAATCAAAAAACTGCAGTTAAACTCAAAGAAAGAGTGCTAAAAGAGATCAACGTAGTGACCAAAGCTCTTAAAAGTAAGAAATTAACAGATAAACAAATCCTGTATATTCTAAATAGAGTATTAATTTCAAGAATAGAATTCAGGATGCAGCATAGCATACTACTCTGAAAAATATATAATACTTTAATGACAGCATATAGGAAGCTCTTCAAAAACAAGAGTATCCTATATAGATCTATATCTAATAGTGTAATACATCACTCAAAAATTCACAACCTGAAAAGTATCTGAATGCTCTAGTGAGAAAGTCAAATAACAGAATTATATAATAGACTAAATGATCCTGGTTCTACAGGAATTACAACAATTATCCAACTCAAACAAGCATAGATAAAGAATTGGGAACCACTTAACCTATTAATATGCAACTCTCTGAATCACCTACCAGATAGAGGAAACTCCATGCTCCAAGTAATGAAGTTGGCTAAAGATATAGGAATGATCTTTCACAGTTTGAAATGGCAAGAAATCTTCGAATGGAGCAAAGGAAATAGTTTAATTAAGGAATACCTTACAATAGAAGAATATAGAAAAGCCATACTATTATTAAGAAACAATAAACTGTTGTATGTAGATCAGCTAATCGATCAAGCTACTAAAGAAATTAGGAATTGGCAAATGCTCCAACTACTTCAGTACACTAGTAAAGGTCCTATTCCTGAATAATTTCAAGCTTTAATCAAAACTCTTCCAAGTAATAGAGTAGGTCAACTCATAAGTACGTGGAAAAAAGATTAGACAAAGTGGAAACTAGAATATGTTGCAATTAATCCAGACTGTGACAAATGACAAAAACTATGAATAATTACAAAGAAAGCTGGGTATCACGTAATCTAAGGAAAACTATAACAGACAAAAATAGGATACAAAGTCAATGTCGAATACTTCAACTGCTGTAGTAATGATAATACTCAAATGACGATATTAACAAGATACTTAGTAGTGATCACAACGGATTGAATCAGATCGGATTTTAACTAGATTCGATTCAATCTGGTTTTTATAAATATAAATCGGATATGAATCCGATTCGTTTTAAACTGATCTGATTCGATTTGAAATTATAACAGTTTGATTCGATTCGATTCAAATCTGAATTTATTTGATTCGATCTGATTCGAATCTGAATTTGATTTGATTCAATCCAATCCAAATCTGAATCCAATTTAAATTCAATGCAAAACAATTTGAAACCAATTTAATATATTTTGAATCAGTTTTAAAGCATATTCAACTATAATTGCTTTGATTTAACTAAATTAAATTAAATATGTTTAAATTAACCTGGCTTTATTTTAATAAAAAA
>CAJVPT010000295.1:0-33488 GCA_910592055.1 Acaulospora colombiana
GCTTTTTTATTTTATTATATATATATATTTATATATATTGTTAAAAATAAAAAGCTACTTAGATTAACTTTATGATATAAAAATTTGTCCAAAGACTTTATTAATGTACTGTAAGTATTTTTTTAACCATATAATTGAATAAATATTATTATATATTATTTTTCTATTTAGTATATATAGCAATAAGCTGCTATATTGATATTAGAAAGTTTATGATATATGGCTTTTATGTGTTTACATGTCTGATATTTATTTATTAACACACATAACTGGCTGTGATCAACTGCTGATCTTATTTTAGATAACATGTGTTGATTAATCACATATGTTCTAGTTTGTTAATCTGTCATATTTCATTGTTTTGTTAATAGATTGATTAGCTTGTTTTAATACATATCAAGCAGATGAAAAGTTACCATGTTCATGTTTATGTAATGTAAATTAGTTGATCTGGAGTTGTTGTGTTGTTGTGATCTTTTAGCTGTTTGACCAAAGAGACTTGGATATTCTCCTAGGTTTCAGTTAACCTTCAGGTTATACTGATTTATCAATGTAATTTATTGCTTCTGAGATTTTTTTTAGTGTCTAGAAAAGTGTTAACCTGCACTGATTTGATTAAGAGCTTTGTAGAGTTGAGTTTGAATCTCATGAAGTCTACTGTGAATCAGCTTGTTTTTGCTTTTTCTCCTTCCTAAAAGCAAAAATTATCTAGGGATATTTGTCTTTTATGTTGAGCAAAACTCTTTTTCTGTTATTGCAAAGTAGATTGTGTTACCTGAAAGTGTTTTGTTATATTTTCTGAGACTTGCTCTTGTGTAGAAAAGTTTTTGTAAATTTTTCAAGAAATTATCAAAAAAAAATTTTTTTGAAAAAATGTGAATCAGCGGAAAGAGTTTTTAATATAATATCTAATATATCTATTCTATTGTTTAATCTTTTAAGATTTACTAAAATATAATTTAAAGAATTTTATAAAACTTATATTTTTAATTCTGATTCATCTCTTGCACTTTTATAGTAACTGTATCTTTAATTTATCAGTTCCTTGTTGCTTTCTATTGCAGAATATCTACTAGATCTGTTAGTTTCTTGTTTTATTTTTTCTATTATGATAATACTTGGTTTATTTTTAATTTGTTTAGTTCTAATTTTCATTAAAGATAGAAATGAATTTTATGAATTCAATATTTGATAATATATTTAAAGCTAAATTTTTATCTATTTTTATTTTTCTATATTCATGTTTTGCATCTGAACTTTCAATTACTTTTTTAGATTTTTTTTTTCTAAGTTAGTAGAGTATTTGGTATTGTAAAAAAGGCATAATCTCTATAAAAAGATATGTTGCTTGCATATATTATTTCTATTTTCTTTTATTGCAAAACAAACTACTATAAAGTTTTGTTTTCTAAGTATAAAGGGATCTTTAGGTATATGGTATTCTTTAGTCTAAATACTATTTAACATCCTAATTATCAACTAGTATATAATTTATTTATATTTTAAAGTCTTATTGAGTTACTATTTTTCTTTATCATAATATTATTAATTTTCTTATTATTTAATTCTAATTTTGAAAATATAGCTTTTGACATTTCTATATCAATTGGAATTATCTATTTTGATTTTAGATCAAGATTAAAGTATTTTTGTTATTTAATATGTTTTAATTCTAGATTTGATATTTATTTTATAGATATTTTGAATCTCTATCTTTTTAAATATTCAGATATATAATATTTATTGATTTTTTGATTCATGTTAATCAAACAGATATATCAAATAAAAGTATTTTCTTTAGTTTTGATTTTTTTGAAAAATTTTTTTATATAGGTCTCTACTAGTTTTATATATTTTATCTATAACTTGTAGAGTTACTTGTTGAATAGTAAAGTTATTCTCTTTTTAATTTGTTTTCTTTATATATTTTAAGACATTTTTTTTTTCTGTATCCAAAAGATTAGTCACTCATTTTTATTAATAAATTCCTTCTTAAAGAAATTTTCTTTTTCTTGTGACAATTTTAGTATATTGTTTAAAAAAATTTTGATTTTTTTTTTAAATTCTTCTAGAATGTTAATCATTATTGCTTCAAGTCTATAGTTCTACTCTTTCTTTATAAAGTATGGGTTTGTTAATGGGACTAGTTTCCTATTTCTAGTGACATATAAGTAATGATGAATCCCTAAAGTATTTAGCATATAAAATTTTACAGATTACTTATATCTCTTTTTGAGAGACAAAATTTGTAACTCTTCACTTCAATAGGAACAAAAGTCAAGAAATACTATAAATCAATAATTTGGATAATGGAGAACAATTGTGAATAGTTTTTTTATAGTTATTAATTTAAAAATTTTAATATTTCTTAGTGAGGAACATTTGACTTTTGTCTCTATCTCCCACTTTTGAGACACATCTTTACATATAAGTCATATTCACTTATACAATAGCTTTTGATTTTTTCTTTAAGCTTTAATGAATCAAAATCTTTTTATTCTTGTGTACATAGGATTGTAATTTTATTATTCATTATTAATTTATTATTTAACTGTTTAATAATTTCTATCGATTAGTATTTGAATCTATATAATTTATTTAAATTTTTGATAATTTTTAGAAATTTATCTTTTATATAAGGCTAAAGGAAATCTTTTTCATTGCATATTCCAAATTACCAAAAATATAATAAATATTGAGTTAAAATTTCTTCTTTATGAAAGATTGTTTTATTAATTTTAAGTATCTTGACAATATTACTATTGATAATAGTATACTGTATGTTTCAGATATTATGCCTATTTTTTATGAAATTTGATTTTTATTTATTGTAGCAGTTGTTAGGAGATCCATAGTTTTGAATACTCATTATATTTTTATGAAAGTCAGACTAAAGTATTAACTATGTCCTCTTCTTTTTTGTTTATTATATAAAATATATATTAAGCTTTATTCTTATTTACTATTGTATTATCTATTTTATATCATGAGTTTATTGTTAGGTTTATTGTTTTTATAGATTTATTTTTGTTTACTTGTTTATTATATATATTTTTTTTTAGTTTATATTATTTATAATTTATAAATATAAGTATAGCATAAAATAAAACTAAAAAAAAATATAACTATTAGATCAAAGAGTAACAAAATTATATGGAATCTAATATAGGAAAAAAAGAATTGATACATATAAGACACATTATTTAAAGATCTATAAAGAAAATGTTTTCTTATTAAATTGATAAATAATAAGTTATTAATACTAAATAAGCTGGAAATTAGAAGATCAGATCTATATAAGCAAGTAAAATATATTATATATAATTTTTATAAAGAAGAAACAATTAATCTCTTGTTAGAAAATCCAATTTACAGTAGTAGATAAAAGAAGTATAGAATACAAATCTTGAAAGAGTTCTTAAAAACTTTAAAGAACTTTTGCAAAAAAGAAAAAAGGAAGCTATAGAGAAGAATATAAGACTAATAGTAGATAATAAAAAAGAAATAGAAGAAGTTAACAAATAAATATCTAGGTTAATAGAACAAACTTTAATAATAAAACAGGATATATTAAATTTTTATATAGAATTGATAAAAAATAAATAAATTCTTAAGTTAGTAAACTTAAAATACTATAATAAAAGAGTCAGAAAAAAGTGAAAAAATGAATAAATAAGATATAGAATATAGTATATAATCAATTTAACAAGAATTTTTGAAATATATAATATAAAAAAATAGTAAAATGAGAAAGAACATAAGGAATTTGAAGAAACTATAAAATAAAAAGACTTCTTAGCTCTTAGGATTATAAAACTATATTATTAGAAAAAAGAGTTCTATTATTAAAAAAAGAAAAGTAAAAGATTAAAGCTTGAAAAACATTTTATCAAAAAAAGTTAGTTTTGAAATAAATGATTGAATTTTGAGTTCTATTAGAACTTGAAAAAGTGATCAATAGTAGTGATCTGCAGATAATAATATTAAGAGTTGAAAGAATTTTTAACTGAACTCTTGATGGAATAACAAATCATTTTCAAAGTTATACCTAAAATAGTATTACAAAAACAAGTGAGCTAGTTAGAGTTTTTAGATTTAAGAATTTATATTATAATATATAGTCTACAATTGTTTAATAAAATATTGTATATGATTGACCTGACAAAAGGTTAAAAAAAAAAATAATAATCAATAAATATAATTTTAATCCAAAAAATTTTGTATATAATTTAATTAATTTTTTTTATTTTATTATTAATTTTTTATTTAATAGTTTTGATAAATAGTTATCAAATTTTTAATAAATAGGTTTAATAAATAGTTAATATAGTTTTAATAAAGAGTTTTAAAAAATAGTTAATAAAGTATACTAGTCAAAATTACATTATTCTATAATTAAATTATTGCAAAATTCTTTTAGATTGCTAATACTTAACATATTATTATTTTGGCAATAAAGTGACAATAAAAAATTTAACAATCAAAAATTCAACAACTAAAAAATTTAGTAATCAAAAATTAATCAATTAAAAGTTTAACAATAAATTGTCAAAAAATTTATTAATAATTAATCAAATAATTTATTAACTATTTATAAAAATTCATTAAAAGTTTGTTATATAATTACTGTATTTATTAAATAGAAAACTTTTTTAACTAATCCTTTGATTACATACAAAAAAGATGTTCACAAGAAGTTTTTACACTTTCTTGCTAATAAAGTCTTACCACTTTTCTTAAAACTACTTGAAGTATAACTTCAAGAGTCACTTATACCCTTCTTTTATTGTCTACAAATCTCTTCACTCAAAAACGTGACTTCTAGTAATCAAGAAAAATCAAGTAGTACCTTTGATATCAATGGCAAGAAAGTTTCTAAAAGAAGAAGAACTGACAGTGAAATATCTGAAGATTTTTCTAACATTTGAAGTAAGAGGCTTATAGAGATTTTCTGCAGTAAAAAGACTTATTTTTTCTCTTTTTAATTGTTTTGGTTCTCTTAGAGTTCCTATGTTTACAGTTTTCTAATGAATTTTGCCTACTTCAGTTTGCCCCTGAATTTTGAATAGCATAAATTCTCACTAAAGGTAATTGATTGGCTGATACAAAATACATCAGTTTTTGGAATGTAAACAAGCTCTTATTAATCATACTCACATGTCTCAATATATTATTGGTGATATAGAAAAGAAAGTTCTAGAAAAAGTGTTTCTTCCAATTGTATATGTTCAATCTTCAGGAAACAATTATAATACTGAAAGATGAGCAATGGATAAAAATAGTAGATCTAACTCCCATCTCTCATTAAGTTCCTTAAATGGTGAAAAAACTTTCTTGGACAAAAGCTGAGATCTTCAAGCTTCTATTTTGATCAGGCAAAGTTTTTGAAAAGATTTTTTTATTACATTTAGGCAAACTCTTTCTAATATGGTGCTGGCTTTACTAGTAATAAGCAAATCCAAACATTGGCAGAAGAATAAGTTCCTCAAACATTCTTCTTGAAGTCACTTTCAGGAATGGCTAAGTTTCTCAAATGTCATAAAGCTTAGAGAATATTCCAATCAGGCAAATTTCTTTTGAGAGAAAACTGTGAAATAGAACAAAAACCTTTTAGAGGGCTTTGAATTGTATTTCCCCTTCTCTTTTTTCCTAGTGCCAACTTTAAAAATTCATTATTTTTTGAGATAATCGATAGTGATGTCTGTTGGCATTGACTTAAAGGCACTATGTCAAGCTACTAAGAGAGTATAATATTGTCTTCTAAATTTGACTTAGAGTATCTAGTTTAGACTTAGTTTTGTTTAGTTCAAACTAGCTTAGTGAATTTCTTATATTTTTTAAGTAGTGTGATCCTTTAACTAATAATGTATAACAATGAGATAATCATTTTGTGAAAAGTCTGTAAAATATTCAAGTATCTCTCAATATTTCAATAAAAACATGTCAAAGTGATATGATTGTAGGTTAAAAAAAAAATAATAATAATAATTACTGTATTTATTAAAAATTCATTAATAGTTTATTAATAATTTAACAACTATTTATCAAAACTATCTATTAAAAATTTATCAACTATTTATTAAAAATTTGACAACTATTTATTAAAACTATTTATTAAAAATTGAACAATTATTTATCTATTATTTAACAAAAATTTATAAAACTTGTAAAAAAAAAATCATTTATATTTATAAATTATTTGATTTTTTTTTTTTTTTTTTGTCCTCTGTCAGGATAGTTATATATACTTTATTAAACATTTGTAAGTTGTACATATAATATGAGATGCTTAAGCTAATTCTTTAACTGACTCAATCATCTGAATTGTTTTACCTTTTTAAGTACAACTTTGAGAGTAATTTATTACTCTGTTAGAAGTTCAGGTAAATACCTTTTCAACTTCTAATATCATTGCATGCAGATTACTACTGCAAACTACTCTTTTGAGTTTTGACAGAGATTAAAACCCAACCATTTTATTCTATACTTTATCCCATCTCACAGGACCTATTTGAGCATCAGATTTTCTAATTCTTCTTCCTTTACTGATACTTGATATAACTGATTTCCTAATACCTTGATCCTGTTTTTTTGCCACTGTAGATATGTTGATCTTTTGATCTTGTCATCTCTATTGATTCCCAATATCCATTTTTACTCTATCACCTTTTCATATCTGACATTTCAAATTTTTTTTCTGAAGTGGTTATATGTTTTCTTCCGCATCTTCATTATCCACTTTCTTGTATCTTTATTGATTCTCTTTTCATAGCACTTTGAGTCTACTATCTCATTTATTAGATTTTTTTTAATCAGTCCCATGCAGAAGCTAAGTATATTTCGACTAGTATTTGAGATCCTTTTCACTAGTTAAGCTATTTTTTTATTCATTTCTCTTCTTTCTATTCTGTCATCAACTGCCAGGCTTATCTCTTTTTCTTCTAACTCCTTTTTTCTATCTGTCAGGAATTTATTGAAATCTTATATCATATCTTCTATACCTTTCTGCCAGGTTTTTTGTCACTAAGTTTTATATGCTGGATATTCTAACAAGTGATCTATTGTCTCTTCTTGCTATCCACATGCAAGATATTCTACTTACTTGTATAAGTCTGATCTTTTTATGGCTAGTTTTGTTAATGTAGGTAGCTTGTCACTAATCATCTTAACAAAAAAGCTTTTTCTTTGTAATCCTTTGAAGGAGGTATTCTATATGTATCCATTATTTATTTGTTTCTAAACTAGGTTCCATATGGGCCTGTACTGGTCTTGAATTTGGTGACCCCACTTTTTGTCTATTCTATTTTGGGTTGTCCATTAATATGTCATTATTTTGGTATTGGTTTTTTTAACAAACTGCCTTATTGAAGCATCCAATATCATATCTTGCTATTTGATTTTGGTAATAATCTTAGATGAGTCCAGATCTTGTTATTCTATTGTTGGGAACTTTAATACTTCTTTGGCTAGAATATCTGTTTTCTCATTGTATTCAATATTAGAGTATACTTTAATCTTAATAAGATTTAGATTTAATTCTTTTTTATTTACCAAGCTCAACATTCATGCCCACAAGGACCAATTTTATTTCTTTAGCCATTTTTTGTGGATTTTTTTGGGATTCTCCTTTTCTATAGTTTTCCATTTGAAGATGTAGGCTTGGCTGTCAATGTGGATCTTGACCTTGCTATTAACTGGTACTACTAGTAGTATGGTGACTATCACTACTAATTCTTCTCTTGTGAACAAAGGCCAATCAGCTACACCTGCTTGAAACTTGCTTTTCCTTTCTACTTCTCCAATTTGTATCCATGCTGCATCCATCTTCATATTTTTATTTCCATAATCAACAAGGAATCCATTAGAGTAAAAGGTCATTGTGTTATTGCTATTATTTTCCTCATTATGCCTGAGTATTTCAATCAAATGTGTTTTTTTTAATATTCTCTTTAATAAGCTTCTTCTTCCAGTTCTCTATCTCTACTTCTTACAGTTGTCTTCTATTATATTGTATAGTCACTGAGTCTATATGAATTGTTCTATTTATTGATCCCTTTAGGGCTACCTTGGAACAAGGAATTTCTAAAATTTGAGCTCTCCTTGTAGATTTCCTAGTATTAAGATAAGGAACTATATATGTTTATTCTATATTTGATTCTATTATGTATCAGTTTTTAGTCTTGATTCCTTCTGGGTAGCCCTGGCATCATATCAGATTTGATTCTAAGTTTTTCTTAAAGCTGTCATATTTGAAATGATCTATTTTAATACATTTTTTATTATTACCTAGAATCAACTTTCCCCAAACAAGTTATCGCTACTGATTATTGCTTTTGGTGTCCACCAAAGTTTTTGCCTTTTATCAAGGTTAAGATTAAGTACTGGATATTCTGGACTTCACTTTAATCAATCTTTTTTTCAAGTTTTTGTAAGCTGTTCTAGCTTGTTTCTTCATATTTTTCTTGTTATTGACAAGTACCATTCTAGAATAGGTCCTTTACTTGTCTTTTGTAAGAGTTGGAGTATTTACCTATCCAATACTTCTCTAGTTTTATAGTTGGTAAATTGATTCATATACATCAACTTATTGTGTTTGAGTGATGAAAGGGCTTTACTATATTCATTTGTTATCAGATGATCTTTAATTGAACTATTTTCAATATTTCAATTAAAGACATCATTTTACTTCCAGCTATGAAAAGTTATCTTTATATCTTTGATCAGTTTTGGTACTTGTAATGTGAAGTTGCCTCTTCCTAAAAGATGATTTAGTGAGTTACTTGTGAGCAAGTTAAGAGATTCTCAATACTTAATCTATAATTGCTTTAATCTATTAATTGTTGTGATTCTGGCTTGCCTTAAGTTATTTAACCTATTGTACAATCCTGTTATTTGACTTTCTTTTTGTAATATCCAAGCACTCTTTAAATTGTAAATCCTGGAATAATGTATTACACTATTAGGTATAGATCGATATAGTGTGGCCTTATTTTTGAATAGCTTTTTATATACCCTTGTTAAAGCATTACACATTCACCAAGATAATACACTATACTATATTCCAAATTCAATTCTAGATATTAAGACTCTGTTCAGAATATAAAGTACTTGTTTATCAGTTAACTTTTTGTTCTTTAGAGACTTGGTAACCATATTGATTTCTTTAAGAATCTATTCTTTGAGCTTGATAGCAAATTTCTGGTTACTTGTCCAGATCCCTAGGAATCTTATCTATTCAGTTCTATCTACTACTTTTCTGTCAACCCCTACTTAGACCTCTTTTGGATATTGGTTGAGGTTGTTAATAGTAATTAATACTAATTTGCTACTATTAATTTGTAAGTCATTTGCATTGTAAAAGATTTTTGCTTTTTCTAGAATCTTTTCTATATTCTCTTTGGATCTTGCTATCCATATTGTATTATCTATAAATATGATAGCTACATGTCTTAACACTAGTTTTCTTTTAGTGTTTTCCTTTAACTTTGGATCTCAAGCCATTGATATTTTGTAGCCATTTGTTTCATCATTCTGAATCTTGCATAATAAAGAGTTATAGAATATTCTTCACATTAATAGTAAGATAGTTTCTCCTTGATCAATTCCACCTCTTGCTGTGATTACTTCAATTAGATCTTTCTTGAATATAACCCTAAATTCTCGATTTCAAAATAGACTTATTATGATTTGGATAAAGCCTTCTAGTATCTTGATTCTATTTATTGCTTTGATTAACATATTTAGGCTAATAGTATCATATGCTTTTGTTGTATCTTGAAAAAGTATTCATAACTTCTTTTTATTTTTTCTAGCTTTCTCACAAATGTTATTGAGAATTTGAATTGATTCTACTATACTTTCTCCTAGTAATCCTACATAATTCGATCCTCTCAGAATATTATTAGTCTTGTAAATATTTTTCAATTTGTTTGTGAAGATTTTGGTAAAATATTTTTATGGGACCTTCAGCAATACTATTGATCTGATATTGAGAAGTTCACATCTCCATGGTTTTTGCTTTGTTATAGGATATATATGACTTTGCTTCTATCTGATTGGAGTAACTTTTCATCTTAAAAAGTAGTTAAGCATCTTTTTAAGATATTCTTTTCCTTCTTGATCCAGTCTTTTTAGCATTTCATAATTGATTTGTGATCTCCCTGGGGCTTTATTATGGAAAGTCCTTGAAGTGTTTCATATAATTCTTCTTGAGAGATTGACTTCAGTAGATTATTATATTACTTTTTATTAATATAGTCTTTAGGATTGTATTCTTTTTTCCAATTTTCTGTAAGGCTGTTAAATTGACATTTCATTTTTTAAATGCCTTGTGATGATATTTTCTTATTTTTTTTTCGATTTTTTCCTTCTTAGTAGTTATATATTTCTTTTTTTCATCTTTAACCTTAATCCTATCCAGTATTATTTTGACTCACTTCTCCTTTGATTGCTATGTAAGTCATCATATCTCTGTTCCAAGGTTCTTTTGATAGCATCCCTTGTTTTTTTTATCTCTGTATTCTGACAAGTAAGTTTTAGACCTTCTATTGCATCCTCTATATTCTTTTTTAATAGTTTTTATGGAATTTGAGAAATTCTATATTGGATACAATAGTTTTTGATTTAATGATTAAGACTGAAGGTAGTGTTATATTTTCTAATCATCATGCTAAGGGCTTACAATTTAATTGGATCATGTGTACTTTATGCCTTCTTAAAGAGTGCAAATAGTTAAAAGGCCCTCCGATACTTGATAAATTCTGGCCTATACCTATGTTGTTTTTCTTGGGAAGCAGATAGCTTTTTGGTCATAAGCTTTTTATATACTACCTTGCATATTTGTTCTTCAAATATTTTTCAGATCTTATATGCTTGAGCTTTTCTTTTACCATTTTAGGTTCTTCTTTAAACAATGGATCCATTGTCATTCTGAGTTTGTGATTTAGGCTTTTACTGAATGACTTCTACTGCTCAGGTGTTGACTCCTTTATATCAATTCTTTGTTTACTTTTTGTGAAAGGCTTGTTTTTGATATCTCTTATGAAGAGATTGGTATCATGCATTGTTAGCACTAGTATAGTATGATCACTTTCTATTGTTTTCTCCATACTTTGATTGTTGAATCTGAGTATTAGATAGTTTATAAGACTTTGATATATCCATATATAATCAATCCGACTATTGCTAGTAGCATCTTATCTTGTTGGAGTTTTATCTTTTCCTTTCCATATAACCTATATGTCAAGAAAAGATCATTTATTTAAAAAGTTAAATAATGATATTTCTGGGCACCAATATGTTTAAATTTAGCTCTAGATATTGATACCTTGTCTTCTGCAAGGTTGTATATAGCATTAAAGACTTCTATTACTATTATATGAAAGTCTTATCTGTTTTTTTCTTTAATAAAGCTTTGTATTCTCTTCTGCACCTTCATACTTTGTAATTTGTCTGAGAGAATATAGATCTGAATAATATTTATCTTATTTTTTTTTTTTTTTTTTTTTTTTTTTTAGTACCTGTAGCCAGGCTAAATCGTCAGTTTATTAATCAAATGAAGACAAAAGTACATTTTCATTCGAGCAGCATGATACATATTATAGCTAAACTATTATTCTAATCTAACTAACTCGTCGTAAGCATAAAGTCTCTAAGTTCAGCCTTGAGGACAATATTTCACTCTGCAGTGTATTTGGGTGAAAACCCTCCTAGTCCACTGCATCATTGCCAGCAGGTTGTCACTGCCATATGTCATACCAAGCCCTACAGTTTTTATTTGAGTTATTCAGTGGATACGAATCACTGTCATATGTACTTGTACAGACAAAGAAAGGGGTAATGTGTCTACTGTGTACATTCTCAAATAAGCACTATATACATCAACTATCATAGTAAACTATCATATATATGGCTAACTATATTGATCATACTATATATGTATAAGTACTACTTCAACAGAAAACTGCACGATTCCATCTTAATTATTCTTTACACATTTTTATACCAGAGTAGGTAGGTTATTAGGCCGTCAAATACAGTATCCTGGACCCGGTATTTTGATCCTTCGGAGTGGTCCGCAGATTTCTCCTCCCACCAAGGCCTCCTGATAGTTAAGTCAGTGAGCAGCACAAAGACCAATGCTTGATTATCAGCGGCATCCTACCGGTTTAGGGATCTACTCTTGTGTTCATTACTATATTGTCTCTATATAGTAACTAGTGACATCAGGATAATCTTAGCCGATTTCAGATATCACAGCTGATCAATGTATCTTATTCCATTTCATGAGTATATTAACTACTATTATATATATTTCTGTCTCTTCTCCTGAAATTACTTTTCTTTTTAGATTTTTTTTATTAAGAGACTAACTCTTGCACTATATAAAATATCTTTATTGGTACTATGAAAATGCTTAAAGGTTGTTTGCTTCCAGAAGATCTATTTTTCCTTCATATTAATTAGTTCTGTTTTACATAACCCCATTATTTCAATGCCTTGTTTCTACATTTCTTCTATAATACTATACTGGTTTTTACTATCAGTAATGCCTTTAATATTATATGTTCCTATTCTAATTATCCTTTTCTGTATATTTTCCTCTTTTGTTTTTTCTACCTATTAGTCTGCTCTATTTCTTTCTAGAAATTTATCCTTTTCTATTTGTAGAAAAGTATCAAGATCTTGATCACTCTACTGCTACCTACTATTGTTCTTTTTTATTTATTATGCTTGGCTCTTGTTTTACATTTTTGATTTGAGAATGGTGGGCTGACATTCTTTCTCTTTTTGTAGTTGGACTAGTGTACCCTTTTTAGGAGTGGTTGGCCCACCTTTTGAATGGATCTTTCTTCAATTTGTCTAGTCATTTGCTAAGCTTCTCTAATATTTTGCTCAGCAGGATTATCTTTGACTCTTGCTTTACAGTTGATCTTAAGCTTCTTGTTTCTTGTCTTGTTGTTTATCTTTGATATTGCCTAGTATTCAAAACTTCATTATTTGTTTTTGAGAAGTATTGTGAAGCCTGGTGTGGAACTTGATTTGCTTCCTGATATCTCTACCTTCCTAGTGGCTCCCTATTGCTACCAATTACTAGTGATATAGACTTATTGTACTTCTTCTGTTTTCTGACTGACTATTGTTTTTTTTTAGTCTTACTATCAATATAGCTTCTTTTTCAGTTATCATAATATCTTCATTATTTTTTTTATCTCCACTTGCTCTATCTTGACTTTTGTAATCTTGTTCCCTTACTTCTTTAATTATTATATATGTATTATCTGACCTAGACAGATTGACTAACACCTTGTGATGATAATAATTCTTTACACTCCATTCTAGCCCTTGATGGTCAATCTTTATTTGGTGCTGGAGTACCTTTCTTAGATCTTTTTTATTCTCAAAGTACACTATTACATAGTTTTCTAATACTAAAGTGATCTTGTTTTTTGATATATAAAAGACCTTAGCCTTCATATGGTTTAAGACTTCTTCTATAGATGTTGTCGATAATTCATCAACTCCATAAAGTCTTAAGAAATATCTCTTTCTCTCTTTTAGAATCTGAGTAATTTCTTGATCATCTTGTTCCTTATGGGCTATCATGGATCATACTTGATTAGATTTTATCTTGATTACACATTTTTTGTTTAAGTTGATATATTCTCAATAAGCATAAAAGTAAACTTTGAATATTTTTTATAGAAAGATGTTCTATATTTATGAATATTGATAATCTCTCCAAATTCTTTCATTGTTTGTCTAATCACACATTTGTCAAGCTTGTGATCTGTATCTATTAATATAATATATTTTGATCTATTTTTTGCTGATAGAAAGCATTTTGGCTTAAAGAACTTTTTGTTCTAAATATATCTTTGAAAGGCTGATCATATACTCATATCTTTGTTCATTCTTCTAAGTGTAAAGTTCTCAGCTTCTTTTTTATTAACAGCCTTCAAACATTTTGCTACTTCTTCTTCTTCATCAAAGTCAAATGCAATCCAAGAGTTGCCATTGATAAATTCTATTTTAAAGGAATTTATTTGCTTAGGTATTTTTATAGCTTCTTTAATATACATAATTTCTTCTTCTCTATTTTCTCCTGGTAACATGGCTTGAAGTACCCCTACCTTGATTGATCCCTGTTGTATCATTCTTATTTCCCAGAGTACTTGCTGAGGATCTTAATAAGAAGCTATTTTTTTCAATACTTTCAATAGCATCTTTTTTTTTTCTAGGATCCTGATTATCATTTGTTTTTTCGTTGACATGTTGTCATGTAATACACAAAAAATTTAACATATATTGTTAATGTAAAAGTGTCTTTTTAATTACATGATTGGATAAATATTTTTATGTATTATTTTTTTGTTTGACGTATATGGCAATAAGTTGTTATATTGATATTAGGAAGTCTATAATATGTGACTTTTATATGTTTACATGTCAGTATTTGTTTATTAATATGTAACTGGCTATGATCAACTGTTGATCTTGCTTTAAATAATATGTGCTGTTTAATTACACATATTCTAGTTTGTTGATCTATTACATCCTACTGTTTTGTTATAGATTAATCAGCTTGCTTTGATACAAGTCAACCAGATAAAAAGTTAATATGTTTATATTTGTATGACGTGAATTAGAAGATCTGAAGTTGTTGAGTTGTTGTGATCTTTTAGCTGTTTAACCAAAGAGAATTGAATGTCCTCCTGGATTTCAATTAGCTTTGAGGTTGTGCTAATTTATTAGTGTAATCTATTGCTTCTGAGACTTTTCTTAATATCTAGAAAGGTATTAATCTATACCGGCCTGGCTAAGAGCTTTATGAAGTTGAGGTTGGGTTTTAAGAAGCTTACTGTGAATCAGCTTGTTTTTACTTTTTCTCCTTCCTAAAAGCAAAAATGATTTAGAGATATCTGTCTTTCAAGCTGAGGGAAACTCTTTTCCTGTTGTTGCAAAATAGATTTTGTTGTTTAGAAGTATATAGTTGTGTTCTCTGAGGCTTGCTTTTGTGTAAAAGAGTTTTTGTAAGGTTTTCAAGAAAATTATCCAAAAAAGAAATTTTTTGAAAAATGTGAATAAGTGAAAAGAGTTTACTTTTTAATTCATTTATAAATTATTTGATATTATTTATATAACAATATATAATTAATTAAATCAATATACATCAATCGTAAAAAAAAAAAAATCTCTTTTTGCTATTAAAGGTCAAAGAAGTCAGACCAAGTTCAAAATTTTTGTCATAGTCATGGAACCAATGATTACAATATGATCAAAGCTTATGTGAAACAATTAATTACCAACTATAATTATACTCCTTACTAGATAGAAGAATATACGAACAATCTATTCATGTCAAAAAAGTAAAAAACTATAAGCCGAGATAATAGAAAAAGCTAACCATGAAGTAATTTATGCATGACATAATACTAGAATAGCCATAGTGATTATGTAATGCCCTATGTATAAAAATATATAAATGCAATTTCTTTCAATGACTTAATAAAATGATGAATCTTAAAACAAATTTTTTGAATATATTGTTATAACAGTGAAGTTATAAGTAGTTTTGGGAAAACTATCTTGAGACTTGCCCAAATCTTTTTACATCTCAGCCTTAAGTTTTTTTTTTTTGTATGTAATAGAAGTGTAATCTCTTCTATCTGTAGATTACGTGAGCTGTTAGTCATTAGTGATAGACTTGCCAATCAGTCTACTACATTACTAATTCTCTGGTTACATACAAAAAAGATATTTGCAAGAAGTTTTCATACTTTTTTATTAATAAAGTTTTAATACTTTCCTTAAAACAACTTGAAGTATAATTTCAAGAGTCAACTCTACCCTTTTCTTTTTGTTTACAAATATTTTCACTCAAAAACTTGTTTCCTAGTGATTAAGAAAAGTCAGGTAACACCTTTGATACCAATAGTAAGAAAGTTTCCAAAGGAAGAAGAACTGACTGTAAAGTATTTAAAAATCTATCTGACCTTTGAAGTGAGAGATTTATAGAAGTTTTTTGTAGCTAAAAGGCTTATTTTTTTTCTTTTTAATTGTTTTGGCTCACTTAAAGCTCACACTTTTATGGTTTTCTGGAGAATTTTGCCTACCTTAGTTTGATCCTAAATTTTGGGTAGCATAAGTTTTCACCAAAAGTGATTGGCCAACACAAAATATATTAGTTTTTGAAATATAAATAAGCTCCTATTAGTCACATTCATATGTTTTGATAATGACATTGGTGATTGGAAAAAAAGTTCTAGAAACATTTGTTTTCAAAAGCTCAAGTTCTTTAATAAAAACTTCAATAACATCAAAGAATTAAATGATAGATATTATGAATTGCAAACTCCAGTCTCTTATCTAAGTTTTTCAAGTGGTGACAAAGCTTTAATGGAAAAAAGCTGAGGTTTAAATGCTTTTCTTAAGATATTTCAATCTGGTGCTTACTTAAATGAAAAATCAGTTGAATTAATTTGTTTGATACCACAGGTGATAAAAAAGAAGATTTCTTCTAAGATTCAAGTAAAGCAAGAAAACTATTCTAATAAGGCAAATCTCTTTTAAGAAGTAGTTGTTTTTATTTTTAGATTTTTTTGATAGGTCTTGAATTGTTCCCTTTCTCAATCATTTTTCACTTTTTCCTTTTTTGACTTAGCAATTTATTAGTTTTTGAACAGTCAACATTGATAAACTGTTGGAAATAATTCTAATAGATAGAGGTTAATACTATCTATCAGGAAAGTGTAATATTGTCTCCAAAATCTAACTTAGAGTACTTAAATATGAAGATGAGTTAGTCATTTTGTGAAAGACTGTAAATTATTATAGATTTACTTTAATTTCTCAATAAAAACAAGCCATCATGACATGATTATGGGTTAAAATATATATATATATATATATAATTAATTAAATTATAATCTGCAGTAGTGACCTGCAGGCAATAAAGTTAATAGTTGAAAGGGTCTTTACCTGAACTGCTAATGGAATGATAAATCACTCCCGAAGTTGCACTAAGAGTTTTAATAATTCTTAAAATAGAGACAAGTGAGTTAGATAGAGACTTAGCTTTAGCAATATATCTTTAATATAAAGTATACATATATTTAATAAAATACATATATCTAGCTTAACAGAAGATATAAAAAAAAAATAATAATTAGTTAAATTATAACTCCTTTCAGGTTTAAAAAAAAACTCTTTCTACTGATCCCCAGTTTTTCTAAAAATTTTCTTTTTAAGTTTTGAAATAATCTAAATTCAATTGTTTTATATTATTCATGAATTTATATTCTTGTTAAATATTTTTTTGCAAAGAATTAATCGATAAACTAGAATGTTTATTAAAAAAAGAAATTATTTCATTTCCAGTTGAAGTACTAAGATTATTTTTTAAAACAAGTATCATTAAATCCATATATGCTTTATTAGAAAATTTATTAAAGAAGTCTTTGAAATCTTGTGAAGAATTATAACTATCTAAAGGATTTTCTAAAAAATTATCATCATAAGAATCTTCATTTGAGGGAATATTATTTTTAAGAAAGCTAATATACTTCAGAGGACTTTAAAACAATTAAACATTAATAAATAAACATTAAATAAGCAAATAAATATTATTGAATATTTTCAAAATGCTCTTTATATTTTCAAATGATTTTGAAATGGTTGGAAGTTCTAACTCATTTAAATCATCATTAAATTCATTACTAGAGTCTACAGTTAATATATATTTGCTTACATGCCTTGTATAAAAGGAATGTCTTGAAAATGTACATTGACAAAATTGACATTTGTAATACATAATAAAAGACTTTAAAAAGCTTCAAAATACATAAAATTGACAAATAAAATATTGATTAATTTTAGCCAATCAAAAATTTAATTAATTTAATTTATAAGTTGTCATAATTTTATTAATATTATTTTAATATTATTTCATTTTTAAAGATATAAAGTAATTTTTGAAATGTAATGAAGAATTGCATATGGTCATAATATAACATAACTTCTTGAGATTTGTGTTATATAAGGTCTCTAAAGTCCTTTCTTTTTTATTAATGTCAAATAAAAGAAAAGAAACACGTAACATATTCCAACAAATGATTTCAGATTCAGGCTTTGAAAAATGACAAGGAAATATTTCAAAACCCTTCAAAAAGCTCAAGAGTATTTCCGATACCCTGGGTCAAGCTAAAGAATAAAAATCACTACCTCATGTCAAAATGGAAACAGAGCTGTCCCGGAAGTGATTAAGATCCCCAATTATTTTTTAGAATTTTCACTTACTAGAAGACTGCTCGAAGAATCTTTAGATATTTTAAAAAAGATGTAACTATTTAAATAAATACCAATTTGTATATTTGGTTTCTAATATAGTAATTGAAAGGCTTTTGGAGTCCCATGAAAGTCTTCACAAAAAAATTAATTGGTTATTAGAATGTCAAAAAGCCATTGAGGATAAGGTTACCTGCCTAGAAAATAAAATTCACACGAGTCAACATTTAATCACTGAACAGGATTTTATCGAAGTAAGGTTTAACTTTTTAATCTTTGAAGAACTTCAATAATATTTTAAATTCTATAATAGCATGTGGTTAAGAGTATCATGAAAGAAGTCTTTTTTGAAAAAATATACATGAATCCTGAAGATTTTTGCTGGCATGCAGAGAAATATTTTCAGTGAGAACATTTGGAGTTCTTCAAAGTTCTCACAAGAAAATATTGAAAGACATATTATGAAAAGCATATTCATTAAGTAGTAATTATTGCAGTTATTAATAATATAAATAAATTTATTAATAATATTATTTATTTAATAACTTGTGCAATAACACAGATCGCGTTGAGGAACTATGGCTTTGAAAATTCAGGATGCCATATTTTCAGTCTTCAGCAAAAACTTTCTGGATACAATTAATATAAATGTAATTACTATCGAAATTATGGCCTAAAAAAATTCACAAAAAATCCTGGAGTGCTTCGAAAATCTTCATGTTTGTTCTAGTAGGGAAAACCAAAGCGTTATAACATACATTCTCGAAAAAGTCTAGCCAAAAGGGGATGCCTCTAAGGAACAAGTTGCATTCGCTATCATAAATGCTAAATGATTCTAAATTCGTGTAATGAAAGTATTTTAATTAATGAAGTATTAATTAAAAGCAAAATAAAAAAAAATAAGGTAAGTTTTAAAATTCTTCAAAGTCTTATAGAGTTATTTGTTTACTAATAAAATATTTTAGGAAAAAATTAAAAAGAAAATCGATTTATGGAAGGAAATTCAAGCAATGAAGATCAAGAAATACATGAGTATGAAGATATTGAATTTCAAAGCACTCTGGAGGAAGTAGAAAATGATGAAAATGATTTGGAATTGCAACTGAAAAATATAAAAATAGAAAGATCTACTTCAGCAATAAGTGATGTAAATATAATTAATTAATAAAAATATGTAAAAAAAGTAATTTTCAATAAATAAATTTTTAAAAATAAATATTTTAATAATAATGTGAAATTATTTTATTACAATTTAAAACATTAGAAAATCTCTGGAGTTGTATATATAAATCTTTGCTCTGAAGATTTCTAATGACGACGGAGTGCCTCCAGAGTTTTATGCCCAAAAATCTCTAAAGATCTTTGGCAAAAAAATTTTCTGATATAGTTAAATCCAAAAGACAAAAAATTATCAATATGAAAAATTATTAATGTATTAAAAGAGTAAGGAACAAACTAGAGAAAATGTACAAATGGGTGAAATTCAGGAACAGTTAGATTAGAAGAAAAAAGCAAAAAATCTCAGAAAACATTTGGCAAGATAAAAACAATTGGGACTAGTTTTAAAAGAGTTAAACTGAGATCTTTAAAGGAAAAAGAAAAGTAAGTAAAAAAGGAGGAAGAGAAGAAAAAAGAGGAAGAGGAAGAGGAAAAGAAAAATGACGAATAATTTAGTTAATTGAATTTATAATTTTTTAATAAATCTCGTGAAATTTGAATTTTTTGCTGCAATAATTTTTTTGTCGAATTTTTTTTCCACAGTAATTTTTTTGATAAATTTTTTGCCACAGTAATTTTTTTATCGAATTTTTTGCCACAGTATCAATTTTTTTTATCAAATTTTTTGTCACAGTATCAATTTTTTAGCCAAATTTTTTGTTGCAGTATCAATTTTTTTGCTGAATTTTTTGCTGTAGCACCAATTGTTTTGTCAATTTTTTGTTACAATATCAATTTTTTTATTGAATTTTTTACTGCAAAATTTTTTTTATCATAATATTGTCAGATTTTGTGCTGAATTTTTTTTCCACAAAATACCAATATTTTTTGTTGATTTTTTGCTAATATTTTTAATGCTGAGTGATAGCAATTATAAATAATTCATCAATTTTTTTATTATTAATTTTTATCAAATTCGACAATAATTTGGCAGCCGAATGACATAATTTCAATTAATGATAGTATGTAACTCTGAATTGTAATATAATATAGTAAATAATAGTATAATATTATATACAGCCCTTTAATTTAATATTTTTTTCCAATACCTAAAATGTCTGAATAAAAAAAACCAACTGAACATGTTTCTTACAGAAAACAGTTACATTTATCTTCACAATTTTTACAATCTTCTCTGCTATCGCAAACTTTCTTTGCATCAACTATATCAGAAATAGCAACAGTTTATTCAGTAATACCTGGTGCCAAATCTTTAATCACTACTATGACTGCTAAATTGCTTAAAAGAAGGCTATCTATTGTATTGCCTAAAATATTGGTATCTAAAGTTGCATAAATATTAATGCTAGAAGTTGAATTGCTATCTAAAACTCGAATCAGGAAGGATATTGAAAAAGGTTAAAATTAAATTATTATCAAATTATTAAAATTTACCTTTATTAATCAAATGATTTATTTATAAAAATGAAGAATTACATGCATGGGTTGAAACACTAAAAAGAGAAAATGTTGAATTTGTAAAACAATTAGACCTAATAGAATATATTAATAACAAGTTTTCTGAAGAATCAGAATAGCAAAAAAATAAAATAGAAAATTTAAAAAAGAAATTGATTGATCAAATTTGTGGAACCTGAATTTGATCCTATAGTTGTTGTAGAATCTAGAGTAGCTAATATATCAGAATCTGAAAGTTTGTCGAGTTTAGGAAAGCATCAAAGAATTCAACCTAGGAGAAGTAGTAAAGAGGCAAAACCAGTAAAATTGATTATCAAAGATAAGTCAAAACTAGAAGAAACAAGAACAAAAATAAAGGCCTTAATGAAAATTATTCTTAATAAATATAAACTGAGAGTAAATGAAGTTTTTTCAAGTGATGTGAATAAAAAAATATTACAAAAGTTGATATTTGAATTAATAAAATCCATGGTCCCATATTTTAATTCCTCATGAAAGTAAATAAATAAATGATTAGGTGTTTTACATTATCATCAGAGAGGAAGATATCGGAAAGTAGAAACTGAAAAACTGGAAGCGAACAATTGTTGCTTATATGTAAATAGTCAGTTAAACAAAGTAAGATTAATAATATTCTGTATTTATACTATCTTCATTAATTTTAATGAATAATTAAGAAAAGTGCATAGTCACTTATTGAACAAAGGTTAAAGAAAGTTGTCAAATATCGGAATGAATTAACTGATTAATTAAAAAAACAAAGATATATTTATTTGAAGAAAGTGACACTAATCCAGAAAATCTTACTAAAAGAAGAATAAATGTATATGATTATAGTTGATGTTCTGAAAAGGTATTTTTCGGCAAATATTATATGCTGAATAATTACAATATTAATCATAATTACTTCTTATAGTTAAAGGATTTGTTGATATATTTGAATAAACATTAGAAATCAATTCAAGCATTTCAACTGACTCGTAAATAATATTGTGATGATTCTTATTTATATTATGTAATGCCACCAGAAGGTTATCGAATTAGGCATACAGTTTGGAAGAAATTTCAAAATATGAACAAGAAAAAGAGACAGGAAAAGGAAAAAAAATCAGTAGTTAAATCCAAAAGATGAAAAATTATCAAATATGAGGAATTATTAATATATTCAGAGGGTGAGAAACAAACTGGGGAAAGTGCATGAATGGGCAAAATTTGAGAAACAGTTAGATTAGAAGAAAAAGCGAAAAATCTCAGAAAATATTCAGCAAGGTAAAACCAATTAGGGCTAGTTTTAAAAAAGTCAAGCTAAGATCTTTAAAGAAAAAAGAAAAGCAAGTAAAAAAGAAGGAAAAGAAGAAAGAGGAAAAGGAAAATGACAAATAATTTAGTTAATTTAATTTGTAATTTTTTAATAAATTTCATAAAATTTGAATTTTTTACTGCAATAATTTTTTTGTCAAATTTTTTATCGCAGTATCAATTTTTGCTGAATTTTTTTTCATAGTTTTTTTTTTATCAAATTTTTTGCCACAGTAATTTTTTTGTCAAATTTTTTATTACAGTATGCAAAAATTTTTTTTACTATAATATACAAAAATTTTTTTTTATCACAATATTATCAGATTTTATACTAAATTTTTTTTTTTGCAAAATGCTGATATTTTTAATGACGAATGACAGAAATTATAAATAATTCATCAATCTTTTTATTATTAATTTTTTTCAAATTCGACAATGATTTGGCAGCTGAATGATATAATTTCGACTAGTGATATAATTAAAAATTTGACAAATGTGTAAATTTTAACAAATGTCTAATAATTTTTTGAAAATTTTTTTAATGAAATATGTAGTAAAAATGGTACAAATTATATGACAAATAATGTTGAATTATATAGTAAAAATTGATTGATAATTTATTTATATTGAATTATATAGTAGAAATTAATTAATTATTTATTTATACTGAATTACAGTATATAGTAGAAATTGATTAATGATTTATTTAAGTCATTAATATACTGAATTATTTATTTTTTTAATAAATATTATATAAGTAGCATTATGTTGAATAAATATTTTTTAACTAGTATATGGTTTTGGTTTAGCTATTGAATATATAGAGCTTTGTTTTTAATATATTGAAATAACTTTCTATTTTAAAAAGTTGTTAAATATTTTTTTCAGGAATTTCTTTTTTTTCTAACTTAATTTTTTAATATTTTATGGTTAATTTATAATTTATCTAGAGCTTTATTATTTGAAAGTATATATAATGTCTTACTTAATTTTTCTTGAAAGATTGGTTCAAGTAATTCTTTATATTAACTTCTTATCTAAATTTTTTGAGTCTATATATTTTTTTTCAATTCTTTAGTAAATTATTATAACTGGTATTTCTTTTTCTGAATATCTTTGTATAATATCTTCTAATTTTTTTTTGATTTCACTTTTTTGATTATGATATATTCAGTATTATTTTTTTTTAATTTTGATCCTATCAAGTACAATCTTACTTATAACTTGATTTGTTAGAAAGTTGACTATTCTTTTTAGATTATGTCATATGTTCTTATATTTTTATCCTAGTTACAATCTTTGATATATAAATTTTATCCCTTTTTTATTATATCATAAATATCTATTTTTAAAGTTCTTTAAGGCATATTGGAGATATTGTATTAAATATAAATATTTTTAATCTGGTGGTTGGGCTTGAAAATATTATTATATTTTTCTATAGTCAAGCTAAAGATCTATAGATTGATTATATCTTTTGATATTTTTACCTTGTTAAAAAGTTCTTTTAGTTATAAAGCTTTTTTATATTTAACAAACTTTGAAGTTATGCTTATATTTTTATTTTTTATTTAAAATTATGTTTTTAATTGCAAGTTTATTGAAAGTTGTTTTGTATAGTAATTTTTTAAAGATTTTTTAGAATCTATTTATTTGAATTTTTCTTTTCTCTTAATTAGATTTTTTCTAAAACAAAGGTTTAAATATTGTTCTAAATTTGTAATTTTGACTTTTTGATTGATTTATTATTGTAAAAAAAATAATCTATTTATTTCTATTTATTTTTAAGTATTTAAAGAATGTTTATTGATTTCGTTTCTTGTAAAAAGTTTTTGTTATATAGAATGATTACAAGTATAGATAATTACTTTCTGTGATAATTTTTAAATCTTTATTGTGAAATCAAAGTAAAAAATAACTTACTAGATTATATGATATCTAGATACTATATAATCTATTTTACTGTTACTTGTTGAGTTCTATCTTATAAAAGTTTTGTTTCTACTTTTCCATATGACTTGTATGTCTATAAATTCTTATTTATTCAGAAAGTTGAACAAAGAAATTTCTAGATATAATAATAGTCTAGATATAACTTTGAAGGAAAATTGTCTATCTTTTGATAGATTGTAAGCTATATTGAAGTTTTTTATCACAATTGTAAGATAATCTTGTTCACTTTTTTTTAATGAAGCTTATTAATTTCTCTTATACTTTTTTGCTTCTTTTTTTATCAAATAGAATATAGATTTGTATAATATAGAGTTTTTTTTTGTTTTATTTTTTTTTTTATTTTTTTTTTAACCCACAGTCAGGTTAGCATGGTATGTCTTTATTGTATATATTCTAGATATTTACAAATTATTGTGACTTTCATATACTGACTTACTTGTCGTTGAAAAACTATTTCTCTAAATACAACCTAGGGAATAATATTTTGCTCCTTTACTAATTTGGATTATTCCTCTAATTAATAAAATCATTGCTTACAGGTCATTACTGTAGATAGTTTTTTTTTGTTTTATAAGTAGGTTAACAATAACTATGTATTTATCTTTTTTTTCTATTGATATTATTTTTTTCTCTAGATCTTTTCTGACTAAAATAATAACTTTTATTCTGAATGGTATTTTATTATTAGTACTATAAAAATACTTATGACTTTTTGATTATTGAAATCCTATTGTACATTGGTTTAAATTAATTTTGTTTTATATAATCCTAATATATTATTTTTTATTCTTATATTTCCTCAATAAGACTCTATTGATTTATCTTATCTGTAATATCTCTGAATTATATGTGCCTATTCTTATTACTCTTTTAGAAATTTTATTCTCTTTGTTATTTATTTTTATTAATTTATTTTGACTCTTTTGCTTAAAAATATTTGTTATTCTTAATACTGTATAAAGATATCATTATATCTAAATTATTATTATATTCTATTATAACTTAAAGCTTATTAAAGTTAAAGTATATTTCAATAATTCTTAAAATAAAAAACAAATGTCTTAGTCAAAAAAATCCTAAAACTTTTATCAATTGAATAAAGAAATCTTAACTTCTATAAGATTATCACAAAGATTAAATGACAAAACAAGACTTTAGATAATTAAATTAGGTGGTTTATCAAAAACCCAATAAAATTGAATAGAAAAAAAAGATTTTAAACAATAATTCATATATGAAATTTAGTGTAGAAAAAAATAAAAGATAATTATATATAAAATATATCTTTTAAAACATTCAATAAAAAAATCTTCTTATTAAATTGATCAATAATTAGTTATCAACTTTATGTAAATTGGTTAAAGAAAATTTGATCTTTATAATCAAATTAAATATATTGTATATAATCAATAGAATAAAAAAAAAAATAAAATATTTGTTAGAATGTTCTATCTATAAGAACTAATTTCAAAAAATATGAAATAAAAGAATAAATAAAACTCTTGAAAATTTTAAAGAACTTTTACAAGAAAAAAGAAGAAATGTTAAAAAATAATAATATATTAAATATTGAAGATCAGGAAAAATTAAGGAAACTTGATAATGAATTTTTAGACTAGTGAAATAGATATCTATAATTAATTATAATACTTTTAGTTTTTATATTAACCTTATAAGAAAGAACCTCATTTTAGAAATGGCAAATCCAAAATATTATAAAAAATATATAGAAAAAGAATTAGAAAATAAATAATAAATATACAAAAAAGAGTATACAATTAAGTTTTAAAAAAATTTTGAAATATAAGATAAGAAAAGATAATTAAATAAAAACAAACTCAAGGATTGATAGAAAAGATAAGATAAAAAGATCTTTAATTTTTTTAGGTTAGAAAACTATATCCTTAACAAAAAAAGAACTATTACTAAAAGAAGAAAAACTAGAAGATAAAAGTTTTAAAAAAATTCTTATAAAAAATATTAATATTTTTTTCTTTAAAAACTTTATTATTATTAATAATAATGATGTTTATTTGATATTTTTAATTATTAAAGGTTAAGATTTTGATCAAAGAAATTTGTAAACAAGAAAAAAAAGATAAAAATAATTCTTGAAAATACTCTTCAAATTGTTTTAAAAAAAATATTAATCAAAAAATAAAAAGACTTTTAAACAAATATAATTGGAAAATTTAGTAAAAAGAATTATGTTTTTTTTATATATAGTTAAAGAATTGTAAAAAGAATTTTAATTACTGTATATTTTTATATACAGTATTGTATTTTAATATATTTTAATAATAAAAATTATATATTACACAGTATATTATATTGTATTTTAATATATTTTAATAATAAAATTAAAATATAATTATATTTATAATTTTATTAATTAAAAAAAAAAATTAATAAATATCTAAAAATAGTTTAATCAAATTTGATTAGATCGTTATATATGATTTGCCATTAGGAGCATAAGGAGTATAGCGATAAAATCATAATATGCACCTTCGAACGGATAGATATTATATCCTTATAGATGGTGACCGCGATATGCCTAGTTGATTCGGATTTGACCATCGTACAGAAAAATTATTTTGAAGATCAGATACATCAACATGATACGATGATACCAAAACATCTTAAATTGTTATCATTTGTGAGGCTTGACGTCTTATAACAGTATAAAAAAGGAACGATCAACGCGATCAACGCTAGATAAAAGTAGAGTCACTGTGCCAATTGTTACTCAAATGTATTGCAAATGTGCGCTGACGAAACCTCGAATTTCCAATGATTTGTGATTCGATTGGCTAACAAATTCACTCGCCGCATCTAAAAAGGGTTCCACACCACTGTGTCAAGTTCAGGAACTCCCTTCAACTCTTTTTCTAGCTTTCAGCCTTTCCAAATTTTAATATGGTAAGTTTTGAATCGTTCAGAAAGAATGAGATGAACATTTAATACTCTGCTGCCATCTTATAAATTGTGCTCAATATGTTTTTGACCCCTTTTACGTCTGAGTCTTCATTTTTCGAAATATTATGTAACGAGAGAACTTTATAAAAAATTTTAGAACAAAGACTTTCATTTATCTCTTCCGAAAAGAATATTCCGACGTCTTGTTTAGCAATTATAATAATCTGGACGCATCTTTTTAATGTTTAGGATCAATTAACCGAAGAACAAATTGCTGAGTTTAAAGAAGCATTCTCGTTATTCGATAAAGATAACGATGGTACCATCACAACCAAAGAACTTGGTACTGTTATGCGGTCTCTTGGTCAAAATCCCACTGAGGCAGAATTGCAAGATATGATCAACGAAGTCGATGCCGATGGCAATGGCACAATCGATTTTCCTGAATTTTTGACTATGATGGCCCGTAAAATGAAAGATACTGATTCCGAAGAAGAGATAAAAGAGGCTTTCAAAGTTTTTGATAAAGACGGTAATGGTTTTATTTCAGCGGCTGAACTAAGACATGTCATGACTAATCTCGGTGAAAAGCTTACTGACGAGGAAGTCGACGAAATGGTGAATTTTATTGTTTCATTGTTTGCATTAGAAATTTTTAAGTGTAAATATATTCATGTGACTTTATGCTCAAATATAGATTCGTGAGGCCGATGTTGACGGCGACGGTCAAATTAATTATGAGGAGTTCGTCAAAATGATGATGACTAAGTAACATTTCTAAGAATGTTTCGTAGCCAATATAGTAATGCATGCATTAAAAAAAAAAAAAAAAATTAAGAAAAGTGGTGATTGCAACAATTTTTTTTTATTCACGCCACTTTCATCTTAAATTATAAATTTCCGTTTTGTTTGCTAAACCTTATGTTTCATGAATTTGACTTTAGGCTCTTTTTTTATATATCAATAAATCGAATGAAATATTCACATTATAGAGCTCTAAAGCACTCGCCCAGACTTATTCACTCATCATCAGGCTATTTTTGTTCCGAATTTAATTTTTATTATTTTTATTTTTATTCTCCATTTATATAATGCATCTTAAAAATTACTATAATATAAAGTATTTGTTTATTTAAAACACTTTATCTGGTTCGTATAGAATTGTTCGATACTTTAGTCATCTATTTTTTTTTGTAAAATTTAAATTGTGAAAAATAAATTTGAAAATATATTATTATTATTTTTTAACCCGCAATCATGCCGTCATGGTATGTCTTTATTGAGATATTAAGTAAATATCTAATAAGTTACAGGCTTTCACATGACGACTAACTCGTCATTGTACATTATTAGTTGAACTACATTACTTAAAAAATATAAGCCTATTAAGTTAATTCGAATTAAGTTTCAACTAGGTACTCTAAGACAGATTTAAGGAACAATATTTCACTTTCTGATAGATTGGTATTTATCTTTATTTATTAGGATCATCATTAACAGTTTATCAATATCAATTATTCCAAAAAATGATAATTTTTCAAAGTATAATAGAAGAAAAAGAAAAAGAGAACAATTTAAAGTTTCATTAAAAGATTTTTAATTTATTTAATAATTTTCTCTTAATAGGAATTCACCCAATTAGGATATTTTATAGCTTTGCAATATTTGAGGAACTTGATTATTTTTTAATAATAATATTTCAAAAAGAATATTTGAAAAACTTATTTTTTTTTACTAATATATAAATATGCTTATTATAATTACTAATACTAATATTATATTAGAAGAGTTTATATGGTTATGATGAAAAAAACTTTTTAAAAATTTTGCTTAATAAAATAAAAGCTTGAAATAAATTTTTTTTATTTTTTAAAAAACTTAAGGAGAGATAAAAATCAGTTATTTATATTACTTATTATTTGCCTTTTAATATTGTAATTATTTTTCAAAAAACTTATTTATGTAAAGAAATATGTCTTCAAAAATCCTTTTTTTATTATTATTAATAATATTATTAGAATACATAAATATAATCAATAAGAGTTTGCATTTTAAAAATCAATATATTTTATATAAATCAATTATTTTTGATAAATATTATACTACTTAAAAATTTAGGATCAAATTAGAATGAATAAAATTTCTTTAAAAAGTATAAAAATAAAAGTTTTAAGAATATATAGATAATCAATAAAAAATAAATAAGTATTTTTATTATAATCAGTCTTTATAAAATATTTTAAATATAAAAATATCTTCAAATACTTTATAACTAATTCTTTATTTCTTAAAAACTTTTTTATAATTGATAATAAAAGTGTTACTTGACTTTTCTTAATTATCAAAAGTTAAATTTTAACTTAAAAATTTTATAAACAAAAAAAAAAGTATAATAATAACTCTTAAAACTATTTTTAAGTAGTTTTAAAAATAATAATAAAACTTTATTGATCAATAAATTCTAAAACTTTTAAAATCTATCATTTTTATTTTTTATTTTTTATTTTTTGCCCTTTGTCATGCTAGTTACATATGTTTTATTAAACATTTGTAAACTATATATATAACATGAGACATTAAAGCTAATTCTTTAATTAACTCACTTATCTTGGTTGTTTTATCTTTCTAAGTGCAACTATAAAAGTAATTTATTGCTCCATTAAGAGTTTAAGTAAATACTCTTTCAACTTCTAATATTATTGCCTGCAGATTACTATTGCAAAAAAATCTATCTTTATTATATATAATTAAAAAATCAATAAATTATATATTTAAAAGTAGATAAATCTAAATATTTTATTAAAACAATTTGAAATATAATTTCAAGAATTATTTCTATCTTCTTTTTCTTATTTATAAACTATTTTTTCAAAATTGGACTTTTTATAACAAAAAAAAAATCAAGTAATAACTTTAATATCAATGACAAAAAAGTTTTCAAAAAAAAAAAAAACAATTATTAAGTATTTAAAAATCTTTTTAATATTTTAAGTAAAAATTTTTGTTTATCTCAGTTTAATTCTGAATTTGAGTAATACAAATTTTTATTAAAAATAATTAACTAATATGAAACATATTAATTTTTGAAATATAAACAAGCTTTTATTAATTACTTTCATATACTGTATCTCAATAATATTATTGATAAATAAAAAGAATATTTCAAAAGTTTTATTTTTTAAAAGCCTAAGTCTCTTAGAAAATATTTATGATATCAAAAGATCAAGAGACAAGTAATATAAATTACAAACCTCTATTTTTTTTTAAGTTTCTTAAGTAATAACAAAACTTTAATAAAAAAAAGTTAAAATTTAAATATTTTTCTTAAGATATTTCAATCCAATATTTGCTTAAATAAAGGACCTGTTGCATTTATTCATCTAATACTATAGATAATAATAAAAAAGATTTCTTCCAAGGTTCAAATGAAATAAGAAAACTATTTTAATTAAACAGATTCTTTTAAGAGAAAAATTGCTTTTTTTCTAAAATTTTTTAATAAAACCTTAAATTATTCTCTTTTCTAATTTTTTTTCTTTCTCTTAATTTAATAATTTATAGTTTTCAAACAATTTATATTAAAAAACTATTATTAATAAATTTAATAAAAATTTATATCAATTTTTTAAAAAAATAAAATATTATTTTTTAGATTTAACTTAAAGTACTTAATATAATAATAAATTAATCATTATATAAAAAATCTATAATATTATAAATAGTTATATAAACTTTTTAATAATAATTAGGTCATATAATATAATTGCAGGTTATAAAAAAATTATTATTATTATTATTTTGTTAAATTTTTAATTATATATAAAAAAATGGTTACTTAAAGTTTTTGAATTTTTTAATTAATAAAATCTTAATACTTTTTTAAAATCTATATAAAGAATATTTTTAAAAATTATTTCCAATTTTTTTTATTTATAATTTTCTTTAACTATAAGCTTAACTTTTAACAATTAAAAAAAATCAGATAAATAAGATCTGTGGATATATAGCACAATAGTAGTGCTCCTAGGTTATAATCACAAGATCCAGAGTTCAATATCACATAAGGACTATATGAAAAAAATAATCTGGTTGCATGAAGATAGGACTTCTGGCCTCCCTATTAATCATCAGACTGAAAAAGATCTATCACGAGAATTGCATAAAAAAAGGCCTCTGATCTGGTTACACAAATTACACCTGTCCTAATCCTCCCTGAACTGGACAGGAAACAAACTTCAAGATCCCACTTTTAGGACCGAGATAATCGTCTGAACACATCATTAATCCCAAACTGTATTAGCAGACTTTGAAACTCCACTTCTAGAACTGTGACAATTATCTAAATATTCTTTACCTCAAACTGTACTAGCAAACTCTGAAATCTAACCATCCTAACTTGGAATACCCCAATCCAGTGCTTGCTAAATGAAGAACCTGTCAAATAGAACTTGTCTGTGATGCTGCAGGTGAGGTGGTAACAAAAAAGATAGAAATTCCTTCTGAGGTTTAAGTGAAAAGTATCAAGGTATCTAGGTGATTAAAACAATCCTTAAGAATTTAACACTAGTGTATAAGTTAGCATAACAAGCTTAGTCTATTATTAATAGAATAAGCTAATTATATCAACATCACCATTTATAACTGTTATCAACCATCCGGTCTCTAGACAAATGTACCCTTTCACTTGAGAAGTTTCAAGCAGGTCTGCCTAGGACAAGCTGTGGTAGGTTATCATTAATCTACATATATATATATAAGATGATTGATATTATATTTAAGATTTAATTATCAATAAACAACTTGTATCTGGTACTAGTTGCAGTTTAAAATTAAAAAAAAAAAAAATCAGATAAATACTTTTATTAATAATAATAATAAAGTTTTTAAGAAAAAGAATCAAATATAAAATACTGGAAAATTTTTTTATTTTAAATTATAAGTTTTTTATAATAAAATATTTTATTTTTTTATTTATTAGCTATTTGTATCTTTTTAAAATTTTTACTTTATAATTTTCTTAAAATTTATTTATTCTAATTTAATTTTAAGTTTTTAAATAATACAATTTTTATTTTTTTTTTTAATTATAACCTGTTGTCAGGTTAGTTATATGTACTTTATTAAATATAATGTAGGCTATACTATTTACAGTGTCACTAAAGTTAAAACACTAACTCACTCACATATCTTAGTTTATTGTCAAACTCTAAGTGCAACTTTGGGAGTGATTTGTCACTCTGTTTATAGTTTGGGTGAATACCCTTCTATTATGAACATCATTGCCTGCAGTCACTACTACAAATCACTGGTCAAAGTTCTGACCGAGCCTAAAACCCAACCATTTCATTTCACTTTTAACTCCCATCATTATTATTCTTGTTAAACCTTTTTCTGAACATTCTTCTTCCATTTTCTTTCTTTCTTCTCTTGACTTTTTCATTTTTCTTGTTGAATAAGATTTCATGGACCATCTTATTTTATCTTTTCAGAAAATTCCTTGAGCTTTTTCCCATTTTATTACTAGTTCACATCATTTGTTCCACACTTCTTTCCTAAAGTAATTCAAGATCTTCTTTTGACAACAGAATATCCATTTTCTGGTGACTGTTTCTATCTTTTTTCCTCCACATTCGAATTTTTCTACTTCTCTTAATAGTTCTCTTTTAATCA
Source organism: Acaulospora colombiana (assembly GCA_910592055.1). NCBI lineage: Eukaryota > Fungi > Glomeromycota > Glomeromycetes > Diversisporales > Acaulosporaceae > Acaulospora > Acaulospora colombiana. The sequence goes on from CAJVPT010000295.1 coordinate 32,764, forward strand.
ATCCTGAGAGAAAACTGACTGAGTCTTGACTATTTGTGGATACTCTTTCGATAAGCTTTGTTGTCCATACTTTTATTTTTCTCATTTATTTTTTATCTACTATTGGAATATTACTGTATTCTTTTTGAGCTTGATCTTTTCGCTTCTACCTTTCTTTTTTAAATTCTTGATATATTATCTCTATTCCTCTTGACCAAGCTTTCTTTATTGTATTTTTGTATTTTGGGCATTCCAAAAGATGTTCTATTGTTTTTTTCTATTTATCACATGCTAAGCAGTCATTTTTATGATATAGATCTAATCACCTGATCACTAGTTTGGCCATTGTCAGTAGTTCATTGTTGATTAATTTCACTAGAAAACTTTTTCGCTGTGAGCTTTTAAAGGAGGTGTTTCATGTGTGTTCCTTTTTTAGCCTTTCCCATACCATGTTCCATGAGTAGTTCTGCTGATCTTCTATTTAAAGATTTCATTTGTCCTTAGTTCAGTTTTGTTGTGATCAGCAATATATTGTTGTTTTATTATTTATTTTTTTTATGAATTGTCTTATATCTTATCAGATTTAAGATCCTTCCATTGGATTGTTGGGAGGTCTAGTACTTCTTTAACTAACTTGTTTGCTAAGTCATTTTTCTTAATATTGATATATACCTTAACTTTAATCAACTTCAACTTTATGTTTTTTGTTTTGATGATATTTAGCATCCTTGCCCAAAGAGACCAGT
>CAJVPT010000296.1:0-33447 GCA_910592055.1 Acaulospora colombiana
TGTCAGTAAAGGAAAAAGACAGCCTTCAAATACATATTTTCCCCATATAAATAAATATAATAAAAATATATGAAATAATATACTGTACATATGATCTTAATGATTCTCCCAGAAGATTATATACATATAATTAATAAAAATAAAAATAAAATAAAATAAAGAACAATATGATAAAGACAATTATAATGAAACACAACTATTACTGTGAATCTATTAGTGTTTGTTTATATGCTATTAGTAATTCAGGTCTTGCATTGCCTCAGAGCTTTGGGATCAATGGTCTGGTCACGTGATCTGAAATATCATGTGTTCTAGCAAATCATTAGTATTTTATGGCTGAAGGTCTAAATTTTTGATTATCTTGAAATTCTATTTGACAATATCTTTTTAGTTTTAATAAAAGATGTTCGTCATATCAAAATATCTATAGTTTCCTAAGACCATTTTAGCAGTTGTCATTTGACTTTCAGGTGTAAAATTATGTTTTCATCAGGTGACTTAGGTAAACTTGTTATACCAATATTTTGTATCCTTTTTATATATTATTCTAGATTTTGCATAGAAGAGGATCATAAAAAATTCTTTATAGTAGAGGTGAGATGGTTTCTCCTTGTTCAAATCTATCTCTAGCTGCTATTGATTTTATGAAATCATTTTTGAATATAATCTAGAATTATTTATTTTAAAAAAGAATTATTATAATTTTTTGAAATCTTTTGAAACTTTGATTCTTTCCATTGCATTTATCAACTTAATTAAACTAATTGTATTATATACTTTTGTAATATCTTGAAAAAGTATTCATAGTTTCTTTTTATTTTTTTTTGATATTTTCACAAATATTATTGGAAATTTGAATTGGTTCTGCTGTATTTTCTCCTAGTAGTCCTGTATAGTTTGATTCTCTAAGAATATTATTGTTTTACAAATATTTCTCATTCTGTTGATAAGGATTTTGATAAAACATTTTCTTGTAATCTTCAATAGAATGATAGGTCTAGTATTTAAGAGTTCACAGTTCCAAGGTTTAGATTTTGCTATAGAATATTTATAACTCTGTTTTTAATATTTCAATCTAACTTCTCATTTTAAAAAGTTATTCAGCATTTTTTTCAAGAAATCTTTTTCTTCTTGGCTCAATCTTTTCAGTATTTTATAATTAATTTGAGATTTTTCTAAAGCTTTATTTTTGGAAAGTGTCCTTAGTGTTTTACCTGATTTTTCTTATAAGATTGGTTCAAGTAGTTCATAATACCAAGATGTTTGGATATATTCTTTTGATTTATACTCTTCTTTTTAATCTTCCAATAGACTGTCATGGCTAGTTTTTCTTTTTTTGAAGGCCTCACAATAATACTATCTTATTTCTTTTTCAATTTTATCTTTTTAAGTTATAATGTATTTATTATTACCTTGCTTGACCTTAATTCTATCTAATATTATTTTACTTCTAGTTCAATTGATTAGAAGCTGACCATCTATCTCTGATTGTTTCTCAAGTTATCTTATTTTTATTCCAGAGTAGTTTTAATATTATTTCTTGTTTTTTTTTGCTTTTAATCTTTGACATATAAATTTAAGACCTTTTATAGTATCTTGGATGTCTTTTTTTTAAAATTTTTATAGTATATTAGAGATATTGTATTGTGTACAATAGTTTTAAATTTGATGACTTGAATTATAAGTATTATTATGTTTTTTTATAATTAAGCTGAAAACCTATAGCTTATCTATTTCTTTTGATATCTTTACTTTATTGTAAGTCTTTTAAGTTGTAGGCTTTTTTATAACTAATAGATTCAGTAATGTGTTTATAGTACTTTTTTTCTGATTGAAATGTTTTCTTTATTGTTAGTTTGTTAAAGACTACTTTATATAATAGTTTCTCAAAGATTTCTCACATTTTGTTTGCTTGATTTTTTTTTTTATCTAGATTGGATTCTTCTTGTAGCAATAGTTCTAGTTATTTTTTAAATTTATAGTTTATACTTTTATGAAATACTTGCTATTGTAATGGAAATGAACCCTTTATATCAATTCTTCTTAGTATACTTATGAAAGGTTTTGTGATTCTATTTTTTATGAAAAGATCTTTATCATGTAAAGTTATTAGAAGTATGATATGATTACTGCCCATAACATTTTTCATATTTTGATTATCAAATTAAAGTAGTGGATAACTTGTTAGACTAAAAGAGATTTAAATATAGTCTATTCTACTACTACTTGTTAGGTTTCTTATTGTTGAAGTTTTTTCTTTGCTTTTTCATATGGCTTGCATATCTATAAAGTCCTATTTATCAAGAAAGTTGAATAATGGGATTTCAGGTTACTACAATGATCTGAAGCTTGCTTTGAGGAGAACTTTTTATCTTTTAATAAATTGTAGGTTGCATTAAAATCTTCCATTACTATTGTAGAAAAGTCTTGTCTATATTTTCTTTTAATAAGGCTACTTACTTTATTTTATACTATTTTGCATTATGGTTTATCTGAAGAAATATAGATCTATACAATACAAATCTTATTTTTTTTTATAAACATATTGGTGACAATAATATATCCATCTTTTTTTTCTAGTAATATAATTTTTTTTTTAGATCTTTTCTGATTAAAAGACTAATTTCTATCCTGAATAGTGAGTTTTCGTTAGTACTATGAAAGTGTTTATGATCTTTCTAATTGTTGAATACTCATTATACATTAACTTATATCAATTTTGTTTTGTATAATCCCAGTATACCTATTCCTTGTTCTAATATCTTCTCAATTAGATTTTGTTGCTTTGTTTTATCTATAATTTCTTTAATATTGTGTGTATCTATTCTAATTACTTTTTTATTTATCTCATCCTCTTCTTTAGTTTTTTATATTAGTTTATATCTACTATTATTAAAAATTTTTTTTCATGATTTCTTATAAAAATATTATAATATTTATATTCTCCTCCTCTTCTATTTTTTTATTACTTTTTTAAGTTTATTTATTACCCATATTTGTGGTTTTTAATAAAAAAGCAGTGAATTGTTACTCCTCTTGATTGTTATCAAGGACTGATACATTTTTAGAAGCATTTGTTTTTTTATTATTGAGTCTTGATCTTCTGATGACCATTTATTTCTCTAGAATATCTATTCTAGCATGTAGTTTTTCTAGGTTAACTAAAATACTCATTAAAGGATTTTGTGTATTTTCTATTTCAGATTTTATATTATTTTAAGAAAATCTATGTCTATGGCTTTATTGATTTCTGATTTATTATTTATTGCTTCCTGTTATAGGATATTCTTCTCTTTTGTTTCTTTCACATCTTATTTTATTATTGTTTTGCTATTTGATCTGCCTCAAATTCCTGAAACTATGGTAACTTGCTAGAGTAGAAATAGATTTTGTTAATTCATTATTTGATTGTGAACCATATGTTAATTCATTATCTCGTTCTATGTTTTTGAATTCAAATTTTATATTTATATTTTTATCTTTAGGATTCTGTTTTTCTGTTTTGAATATATATTCAATATTTTATGAGAGATGATGTCCTTACAAGAAAATATGTTATTTGTATGCCTTGTCTCTTTCTTTTTTTTTGTCTTAAAGCAAACTACTATAAAGTTATGCTATGCTTCTTGAGTATATAGAAATTTTTGGATATGTAGTATATCTTAGCTTGTATACTATTTAATACTCTAGTTATTAGACTAATATAGGTTTTATCAATATTTAAAAGTCTTATTGAGTTGTTATTTCTCTTAATTAATATTTAATTGATTTCATTGTTACTAAGCTTTGACTTAGAGAATATAGTTCTTGATATTTTTGTGTTAATTGAAGTCATTCAAATTGCCTCAAGGTTTAAACTGAGATATTTGTGCCATTTGATATAGGTTTTCATTTATAGTTTTGTATTCATATCATATATATAAATATTTTGAACTTCTCTATATCTTTTTAGATATACCTTTATAAGATTCTTATTATTTTTCTGATTCACATATATTAAATATATATGCTAGATAATAGTATCTTCTTTGATTTTAGATTTTTAAAAGACTTTTCTATCTAGGTTTTTTTTTGTCTTTTGTTTCTTATAAATAATCAAGAGTATTATATTTTGAATAGCAAAGTTGTTTTCTTTTTGATTAATTTCTTTTATATATCTTATAACATCTTTTTTTCTTGTACCCAAAAAACTAGCTACTTATTTTTATTAATAAACTCTTTTTGCAACAGGCTTTCTTCTTCTTATAGGAGTTTAAAAGTATTACTTAGGTATACCTTAGTTTTATCTTCTGTTTTTTTTGAAATATTGATTGTTATTGTATCTAATCTATAAGTTCTTTTTTTTTTATAAAGTAAGAATTTGTTAGTAGTGCCATGTTTTTATTATTAGTAGTTTAGGAGCTATATTTACTAATACATTATCTTTTTACTATTTTTTGAAGTTTTTTTAATTTCAATTTTTTCATCTCCTGTGCACATATCATTGTTATTTCATTGTCTATTATTGATTCATTATTTATTTATTTAATAATCTCTATTGATTGCACTCTGATTTATGTTGACTTTTAGAATTCTTGATAATTTCTATAAACTTATTTTCAATATAGGGTTTTAGAAGATCTTCTTTAACTCCTTTATCTTATTATTTAAGATATGTGATATGTTGAGTTAGGATTTATTTTTTGCAAAACATTGTCATGTCAATTTCTAATATCTTGATTATGATGCTATTTAAAATAATATGTATTTCTGATGATAAGGCTATTAATCCATTGGATTTATTATTTCTTTGTTATAATAATTGTTGTAAGACTTATAGAATAAAGTATTTGTCATATTTTTTTGGGTAATTAATTAAAATATTTACTATATTCTCTTATTTCTTACTGACTATTTGTAATATATATTGTACTCTATTTATATTTGATGGCTCAAATCTATTGATAAATCATGTAAAAGCTTATTTGTATTTATCAATGATCTATTTTTAAATTGCAGATAAATCTTTTTGAAATTATTATTGTTTATATATTTCAATTAGAATACAAAAAAATCTTGTTTATTATTTTAATATGTTTATTTATTTATATTTACAATCCTATTCTAATTTTGAAAGTTGTTTTTATATTTATATAAAGAATTGATTAACTTGTTTAGATAATAAATTATATATATACATATGTGTTTTGATTGTTACTTTTATATGCATACTTGTTTTGCTTGTCTATTTTTTATATGTTTGTGTTTGTATAACAAAGTAAGAGATGGTTATATTGTTTATATATATATATATATTTGAATTGTTTTGTTTTTAAAAAGTTTTGATATCCTTCTAGGTTTTTGAGTAACTAAAGTAACTTGATTTATTGAGTAAGTTTAATTGTTTATTGAATTCTTTGCAATGTTAAAAAAGATGTTAACCTGTACTGACCTGACTATAAATTGTGTGAAGTTGATATTTGGCTTTCTTTTTCTGACTGTGAATTAGTTAATAGGTCTTTTTTCTTTTTCTAAAAAATTTTTAAAAAAAAGAAATAAAAGAAAATTAGTAAAGTAGTGTATACTTCTTTTTTTAATATTTCAGAATAGCTTGTTATAATAATAGTTCCTAAAGTATTTAGCATATAAAATTTCGCAGATTACTTATGTTTCTTTTGAGGAACAAAATTCATAACTCTTCACTTTTATAGGGACAAAAATCTGGAAATGCTATAAATCAATAATTTGGATAATAAAAAACAATTGTAGATGGTTTTTTTATGGTTATTAATTTAAAATTTTTAATATTTCCTAGTGAGGGATATTTGACTTTTGTCCCTGCCTCTCCCTTTAGGGACCCATCTTTAACTTGTTTTATGTATATTAAAAGTATTTGATAGCTTGGTTTAAAGGATATGTTGTTTTTTCTTGTATATTTAAACTGATTTACTTTATTCAAAAAAATTATCAAAAAAAGAGAACTAGTAAAAAGAGTTTTTTTTAGTTTATCTGAATTGTGTTTTTGTTAACTTTTTCTTAATTATATTATAATATATATATATCTTTTATATAGGATTAGACAAATTCTCTTCTTTTTCCTTTTCTTTATGCAATAATATTATTCAGTATAATATATATTTCTGAAGTTACTGTTATTATGTTACTATAGATAGTCATATCTTCTTATTAAGCAATTTATAGTATAGCCTATAGTTTGTCTATTTTATTATACTTTTTTGCTAGTTAAACTAGCATATCAATAATTTCTTTTTCTTTTTCATTTATTATCTAAAATATTTACTTTACTTTTTTTTTTTTTAAACCCATGATTAAGCTAGTACTGTATATTTATTAATCAATATAAAAACTGATAGAAATATATAAAGCAATTTCATTATGGTTAAACTAAAACTTATGTTAACTCATTTATTAATGGTTTTCAATTTTCAAAAGATCTTCAGCCTCTAAGTACGACCTTTCACTCTATAGTAAATTTTAGATAAATACTCTCCTAATTTACATATTATTGTTAACAGGTTGTTATTACGTATTATCCTCCAAAGAACTGATTTCGAGAAACTATAAAAGGTAAAAGGGAAAATAAAAGAAAAGGGTATATTTAAAAATATACAATTGTACTATATAAAAATAAAAAGAAAATAAATAAATAAAAGTATTTTATGTCCTCCAAAGAATCTTTGCTAGAAACCTCTTTTCATTAGGAATCAATTCTTCTGAAATATTCTTCTTCTTTTTAACCATCTAAAGAACTTATCTATCTGTAATCTTGAATATTTTCTTGTGACCATCTGAAGTACTTATCACCTAATCAGATCCAGTGTCTTGTTTAATACTTTCTTTTTTTGATCTTGATTTTATATCTACTTACATAGAATAAAATGACTAATGATGGATTTCAGATTTTTATATAGCTTTTCAGTTTTGTTGTATAACTTCCAATATCTTTTAGCAGTTATATCTAGTTAAAGAAATTTTATTGATATTTATCATAATTATGATATCATTATATAATGTTTGAGGAAATGCATTTTTAATTATACAGAAGGGTAATGTTTTATATTTCTCTGTTTTTTGATTTTATAGTCTAACCAGAATAAGGAAATAACCTCTTTCGTATACTTTGTCTAATTAGGATTATAAGAAATTGAAGGTCTTAATTTAAACAAATAATCACCTTTTTACTATCTAAGGAATTTAGTACCTATCCTAATGGTCTTATGATTTCTTTGCTTTAGTTATACTTTATTTGAATAAGTGAAAAAGTTTATATCAATGATTTCTCTTTTTTTTATCAATAATATCATTAAAACACATAATATAACCAGTAGAAACTTGTTTACATTCTATTACCAATGTGTTTCGTGTTGACCAATCACTTTTAACAAAAGCTATATTGATTTTGTGTTATTTCAAAATTCAGGGTCAAGTTGGGGTAGGTAAAATTTCTCAAAAATTCTGAAAAATAAGGGACTCTAAGAGGGTAGAAACAGTAGTAAAGAAAGTTTTATAGTTTGGTTTTTGTTTGTCCATCTATCTATTGCATAAATCTCTAGTTGCACTCTTGTTTTAAGAGAAAAGCTTTCAATACTTCACTATTGATTTTTTTTCTTTTAGAACTTTCTTGTCATAGATAAATAAAGTATTTCTTGACTTTTCTTAATTATCAAAAGTCAAGTTTTTGTTTGAAAAGGAATATAAACAAGATTGAAAAATTGGGAAGAATTCTTTAAGTTATTTTTCAAATTATTTTAAAAAAAGTTATAAGACTTTATTTGCAAAAAAGTATAAAACTTTTTTATGAATATTATACATTATCAAGGGATTAATAGAAAGAGTTTTTTTTTTTCAAAGTATCTGGTTTACTTTATTTATAGTAGTTTATATATGAATAAATTAATTTTTATTCTTAATACTATTTTAGTAACTATTATTAAGCTTGCTAATCTTGTTTTAATATAAATAGAACTCAAATTATTGTTTATTATTTGGTACAAATATTATTTATTTGTTTTGATCAGTTTATTACTTATATTTGAAATATTTTGATAACTTATTAACATCAATTACTTGGTATTTAATTTATCAAACTAATCTATTTCTTTCAAGATTTTTTGTAGTATTAAAAAAGGTGTCAACCTATATTGACTTAATATGGGTTTTATAAAATTGACATTAACTTTTTTTTTCTGATTATGAATTAGTTATTATTTGTTTGTTTTCTTTTCTGTGAGATAAGGAAGTAAAGCAATTAATAAATATATAAGTCTTCAACTATTAGTTTATATATTATATAAAATATATATACCGTATATAAATATAATTAAATTATGTTAACTTGAACTATTTTAATTTCAACTAATATATTTTCTACTATAGTTTTTAATGAAATTGATTGAAAATAATTAATGAATTAATAAATTCAAAAAAAAAAAAAAATTATTAAAAAATACAAATTTTATATACATTTAATTTGATAATTAATATAATATAACCATTACAAATACAAATTTAAATATAAAGAATAAATTAATAATATATATAGCATATACTGTAAATATACTGTGTTTATTTATTTATTCATTCATTCTAAATTGTATATTAGAAAAACAATAAAATTAGAATTTATATATTTGATTATCATTTAAACAAATGTATATGCTGTGTGCAATTAAACAAATTAAACATGGTAATGATATACACATCGGGATCGTCGTTATTATAATCGGGGAGTCTCGATAGACAACTGCCGTTTTGTTGAAATGAATTAAACCATTAAATTTTCAATTCTTACAAATTAAAATCGATACCCAAACTCATCATAATTCACATTTTCCCGAACCGCGTGATGATAGATATGAACACAAGACATACATGATTTACATTATAATTTGGAATTTGACTCCTACGTTTTTTTTTTTTTTTTGTAAAACTCGATACACACATACAGTACATACAGTATGCACATAGAAAAGAAGACTTTTCGAGGTGCGTAGAATCACGGGGGAAAGCATGTTGGACCGCAAAAACAATTGGTCATTCGGTTGATAAAGAAGTGATCATCAGTGTGTGTATCACCAGTCCATATCAAATACACAGTGAAACATCATATTTCCTCAAAAGGATATAAAGAGCACTTCTGGTCACTAAAAAAGTAGAAGGGAGGTCCTTTCGCTGCTCCGTTTTTACCCACGACGAAGTATATAACAAGATGAGAACAAAAGCGGCCCAATCTGTCTTGTTAACCGGTGAACTTCTTCACCTCATTTTCTCCGAGTTTACGCATCAAGATGATTTATTTTCCTGCCTTCTAATTAATTCATTATGGGCCATGGTAAGCCACCAGATGGTTCACGAGGATTAATTATCTTTCGAGTTAGCGATAGTCAATATTCATCAAGGAAAGTCGAGTAATCAAAATAATCTTCGAAATGGTTCGATGACCAAAGAAAAAGTTCAACCGAGTTGGTCTTTTCTGATCGTTTAATGAAAAGATTATTTTGACGACGTAGAGGAATTTTTTTTTAATGCGACGAATTTTTTTTGATCAAAATTTTATTTGTGCTACTACTAATTGGGACAGGTCACGCCATCGTTCACGTGCTTACACATACTTTGTTCCAACATTTATAATTAGACGATAGTAAGGGTCCTTTGGAAAAAACCGGTGTGGAAGACTCACGATTCGTATAAAAGATGGCTTCGATCTCTTCGTTCCACTCATGCGACTTTCGAATATGGTCATATGGTTCAACGACTTACATTCAAGCCACATTCACGATGTCGACACGACAAGTATCAACCCAATGAACTTAAATATATTGCCAATCGTTGTCGGAATGTAAAGCACATCGAGTTTCATTGTCTCCATGGAGCATTCGAGCCAAATAATGTAATAAGTTTTCTAAGGACACTTCCTGAATTGGTTTCCTTCTCCACCGACGCTTCTTGGCAACCTGCATTGGATGCAACATTGCGGCCGATTGCTGAAGGGTCGTGCCCAAAATTGACCCATCTCGAAATTCCGGGCAACGGTGAGACTGATCGGTGTTCCCATCTTCTCCAGCGTATTGGCGAGCATTGCCCGAGGATCGTGATGCTGAAGACTCGATGGGAAATTCTTGCAAAAAAACTGGCACAAATAATCGCCAGTTCCTTTCCTAACCTTGAAACCTTGATCTGTCGCAGCATTAATTACGAAAGTCTTCGAATATTGTTGACAGGCTGCAGGAAGCTCCGAAATTTTGATTTCACCTTCGCCCTGGAGTTTAATGATGAAACAGCTTTATCGATCGCGCCTTTATTCCCCACATTAGAGGCATTCAGTTTGAGAATTTTCAATAGGAACAATTTTCCACTGTTCATATCTTCGTGGGCTCAAAATCAAACTCAGTTGCGAGAGATAAGTCTCTCTTTCGGCGAAGGTCTTTCAGATAGTAGCTTCCTTCCCATCACTCAATATTGTCATAATTTGGAATCTGTCACGTTATGGTGGTGCAGTGGATTCACGGATCTGGCATTCGAGGCTCTGGCTCGCAATAGAAACTCGGGGCTTAAGCGCCTACATTTCTATCGTGTAAAGGACCTGACCGACGTTGGATTAACCGCGATCGCGAATCATTGTCCTAAATTGCAAGAACTTCATTTAATACACTGTGAAAGCCTGACCCAGGCATCACTAGTGAAGATAGCCAGGGACTGTAAGAATTTGGTCACCTTTACGGCGGAGTTTTGCTCTAGACGTTATAATTGGCAGATGACGGCGGCCTTTCTCTTCACCCTCGCCAACCGTAACCGTGGCACGCTCGAGGTCTTAACATTTCATGATCGTAACACTTATATAACTGAAACAGAATCATATGATAAATATCGATTCGATAGTTCATTACTGGATCGTTTAGCTTTGCGCTGTCCAAGATTAAGAAGACTGGAGTTGTATACATATCATCAAGAATCAAATGCGAATGTACGTCGTCCATCTCTACTTCTGCGTTAAGATGTCTTGAAACTGCATTTAATATTTTCCATTTTTAATATTCAAACAGTTACTCTTCAGGTCATTGTTAAAATTCCGCAACCTCGAGTGTCTTGCTATTTATCCTGGGGAAAATGCAAGAAGACAACATTTCGAAAAATTACAAACGCATCGTCGACTCAAAGACGTCAAATTCTATTATGGCAATTTTGATGATATACAATCATATTATCACGATCTTAGTAGGAGGAGAAGAGGTGGACTATATGCCGAATTTTTACCGGGACATTTTATCACACTAAATTCCGAATAAGATTGACTAAACTGTGTTCATTATTAAAAAGAAAAAAAATTATATACATATAACGTATTTATATGTATATGTATATTTATACATGTGTATTTCTTCTGTAGCTTCACAGACACTTCAGATAAAAAAAAAATCTCTAGACATTTATTTTTATTTACTTTGGCAGGTACATAGTTTATATCGTGCGGAAAAAAATTTATTATTTTTTTTTTTTTTATTTATATAAATTCAAAAAAGTTAGAAACTCGACTCGATTCATTATACAATTCAATTTTAGTTTTGGAAATTCTTTTTTAGGAAATATAGTTTTTTGGATTATATTATATTTTATATCAAAGGTAAATAGCCAAAAGATTCTCTTTTGAATACATAATTTAGTTCAAATTATCTGTTGAATAAAAAAAAAAAAGAATACAATCCTTTACCAAAATTGTGTGAACCTGTTTGAGCGAAAAAAAAAAAAAATTTTTTTTTACGCGACGTTCAAAGATGCACACGAGTAAGTGTCCCCTCGCAACGCGTCTGTATTGTGCAATTACGCGTTCGAGTCACACCGTCACGTGCGAGGTGATACAGTATACAGTATATGAAACTGATCATCTGAAGTGTCAAGTTCTCGAGTAGATCGGACATGGAATCAGATCAGATACTATAACTTTAAAAATTTATAATTTTAGAAAACTCCAATTGGTTCTTTCATACTCCTCATATTCTAATAATTTGACTATAGCAGAAATGAATTGATCTTAAATTAAATTGGAAAACGAAGAATTAATGTTTAATATGTTCTAATTTTAGCGTGAAAAAGAATGATTTCGAGGATTTTAAAGAAATTCGGGTTTTTCGTGGAGAATGAGATTGCAAAAAAAAAAAAAAGTCTATATAAGAACATCTCAAAGTCCTTTTTCCAATTATCATACAAAACAAAAAAAAAACAAACAAACGAAGTAATCAATATGCATGCAAATAATTTTTTGGTTGTTCTATTCGTTTACGTTCTACTCCAATGCTCCTTTGTTCATCCATTTTTCATGAGGCGAAATGAGGAGAATTCAGGACCCGAAATGAACAAGCGTTGCGAAGGAGGAGACTGCTCGCAACCAGCTGTTTCCATTAAATGGATCACATCCACGTGTACCGAAACGGATCATGCCACGTCTACTTGCACCAAAACAAATTATGTCACATCTACTTGTACCGAAACGGATCATACAACCTCTACTTGCACCGAAACCTCTACTTGCACCGAAACCTCTACTTGCACAAAAACCACTACTTGCACAGAAACCTCTACTTGCACCAAAACGAGTTATGTCACCTCTACTTGTACCAAAACGAATTATACAACTTCTACCTGCACCAAAACAGAGGCGACTTCTACCTGCACCGGGGCATCTGGAACGGTTATTCCTACATCCACCTGTGTTGCCACGCCCACTTACACCCCCAACACATCACCAGAGTGTCATTCTCAGGGTGGCTTCTAATAGTTTAATATTTAGTGATCTTTATGTAGTGTATTTGCAAAGTAAAGTGTAACTATTTTTTTTAATAAAATCTTATTTTTTCGCGTTAAATTGTTATCACGTGCTTATGATCTTCAGCAGATCATAAACGATCATTATAAAAAAATTTTTTTTGGACCGTGGCGATCGCATATTTAGAAAATCTTTCGCCCTTGCTGCAAATTCCAAATAAAATAAAAATTTCGCTTGCCATCACAAATATATATGATAATGTCTTTTCTAACCTACCTCACCCGTAAGACAGCTTCTGTCATTCTTTCTGCCAGATCTGTTTGTCCAAGATACTCTAGATTCCTCCATCTAGATTCTCTTCCCCTGAGATCTATTACTCAACCCCATCATGAAAATTCATTAATTCGATCCGGAACATTGCCGTCACCCTCGATTAGATCAATCGGAATTCGCGGAATGAAGGTTCGATCTTCGGTGAAGAAATTGTGCGATGGCTGCTACACGGTCAGGCGAAAAGGAACGATTTATGTGCTTTGTAAGAAGAATCCTAAACATAAGCAAAGGCAAGGTTAATTAGGAAAGTAGTCTGAAAAATTAACAGAAAGAGGTGAAAGTATTAAGAGGGTAATGAGTAATTTAGCCTAGATAATAAAATGGATAGCGATCTAATCAGAATTGCAATTTCAGTGAGGTAAAGTGTTTTACGAAAATGTGCTACAGAATTTCTAATTTGCTTTGATTATTGTATTAAACCCATTGAACAAAAAAAAGGGGAGGAATTATTGTCATTCATAATACATCGAACAGCAACCCTAAAACCTCATCACAAGGTAATACTTAAATGAAATGAAAACGACAATAGAATATTGGAGAGCTTGAGACAAGCGAAACCAAGATTCAATATCCTACATTTTATTATTCTAACTCTATCACGAAATGTTTTGGACATAAAATTCATTGAACGTTTGAACGTAGTAGCGCAGTGACACGAAAGTTTAGAAATATCTTTGTGACATGCATTCACTGGGGAAATAATGACGGGAAAGTGATGCTTTTATAAATTTAATTGATTTGAAAACGCATATTACAAAAGGCAAATTTATGACTATAATTACAGTAAATGACATATCAATGATTTCGTTGTTGTATGAAGAATTGCAGTAATAAACAATCTAGCGTCAATATTTCTATTTTAAAGATTCACTTGAAAATATTTTATCGAGGTTAAAAACCGAAAAAGTTATTTTGATGATCAAATATAGCAACTATTACTTTTTGCAAAATTTAATATAACATTATCTTTACTTTCGATTCTTGTTTTGCTATTACTAGACATATGGTCTATGAAAAATTTATCTAAAAAAGTGATACAGCATAGATCGTTAATAAACTTGTACGAAAACAATTGATTTAAAAAATTTTTAATGAAGTCAAGCCAATATTAGAAACCAATGTTACTTGATATATTCAAAAATATTGTAGCTATCGATATAATTATTTATTATACAGTATCTTTCATATCTTTATTTAAAAATTTTATTCAAGTATAAAAAAAATTTCAATTATTGTTTTTAATAGTTTTTCAAGAATTTTTAAAATATTAATATTAATCATATATAAAAATAATTTATTAATATTAATCATATATAGAAATAATTTATTAATATTGAGAAAAGAAAAAAGTATAAATATTTTATGCATAATTTGCGGTTGGAATAAATTGAAAAAAAAATTACTTGCAAATACATAAGTACATATTCATTCGAGTAACATGGTATGTACTATATTACAGTCAAACTTTTTTTTTTTTTTTGAAATGGTGACTCAGTCTTGTTTATTGAATTTTCAAGGGTTTAAAGCAAATTTGCACACACAAGAAAATGTAATAATCAATAAAAACATTACTAGGATTTTACAGGATAACCATGATTACACACTACTATTACTTTAATATCATATACTAATTATTTTTTGAGAAACTTTTCAGTCAAAGATAGATTATTTTTTTCTCATCTGCTTTCAATATTTTTGTATTGTATTGTCTTAATCACCATATCCATCAAATAGTTTGTTATCAAGGAAAGTTTGCTCAGATTAATCTAATTTACATATGGGAAAAGAAAATTTGTTAATCCTTCTAAGTCCCTCTAACAAATATATTAGGAAAGACATGTTATTTCAAAGAAAAAAATTTACCTATTATTTATATTTGACAAGAAAACCCACTTTGCCACAAGAATTGATGAGCCAAATATTTATTTAATTGGTGAAGTTGAAAAAAACCTATTTAATAGTTAGAAATAGATAACTGTAATTTTAAAAATAATTATAATATCTTATAATTTTTACCATCATTGGATAAATTCTTCTTATTAAAATACTAATAATTGATGTTATATTCTGTATCTATCTATATTGACACAATAACTAACAATAAATTCTAAGTTCTTATGAAATAAAAAAATATATTTGAACATATATAATGATAAATAGGTGCTTATTTATATTCTTTTATAGACATGTTTTTGCTAAATTAATAAACTTATCCATAAAAAACTTTGTACTACTCAAAATTCAAGGTCAAGTTAAGATTGATAGAATTTTTCAGAAAAACTAAAAAAAAGTACTATTAGAGCCAAACAGATAATTAGAAAGTAAATTGTAGTATATTTGTGATAGTTCTTTCATTACACAAGAGGTTTTGTAATATTTCTTTATATATAAAAAGTAATATTGAGTCAAATGTTTAAATATAAATTTAATTAACTTGTAAATATAAAAAATCTATTAAGTTTGATCTTGAAAATAATTTGTAATTCTATAATAACATTGAAAAAAAATTCTTTTAAACTATATATTATAATCAATAAGTTGTTATTATTAATGCTTTTATTTTATTTTATTTTATTTTTTTAAATCACAACTGATATTAGATGCCAATACATTTATTAAGAATTTACTTAACATCAGGAATTCAAAAATCCTAGACATTATCATCAATCATCTCATACAAACTATATATTTCTATATATATGCTGATTAATAATAACCTATCGTGATATTTCTAGATGGATCTACTACCACTCAGAAAGTGGGCAAACTTAACTAAAGATTGAATAATCAAATACACAGTCATTAACAGTAAGACAGACTAATCTAGCAGTGAGATTTTTTTATAAATTTTATTTTATTATATTCACCAAACTAGGCTGTATAGTATATATCTGACAGAATTAGTTTATCCTTCAATACTTCCAAAGATATTATTTACTCAGACCTTAGAAGGGGGCACGTTACCTTCTTTGTCACCACCTATGGCATCAAATCAGTCCCATTTGACTGATTTTCATTTAAGCAGAACACCAGATTGGGATATCCTGAGTTAAAAGAGTAGTTTGTACTATGGAGTCTGCTATGCCAGGAGGGTTATAGGCTTTTATGGGAGTTAGACCAGAAGCCTTTTCTTATACAACCTTTCCTGCTTTGACCTGATTTTAGCTCCTGATCGTTCAAAAGACCAGAGATCCTATCTTCATGCAGCCTAACTAAATTTGATGGGATCCAAATGATTGAATATAACTTTCATAGGATAACTGTAAACCTAATCAGAAGAATAATTTTTGATTTTTTGATCCTTAAGTGATATTAAACTACATACCTTTTGATTACAACCTGGGAGCATTACCATTGTGCTATTGACCCATAGGTCTTTTATTAATTATTTTATTAAATCACTAAAAATAAGAAACTATATAAGAAATAAGTTAAAAAAAAATAATATTTAAGAATATATAAGTACATAACAAGAATAAAAATAAAAAAATTTTAATTTGATTTTTTCAAAAATCCATATTTTTAAGATTTTTTTTAATAGTATATGATTGAGATTTTTTTTTTTTTAGTTATTTAAAAAACTTATTTATTTATTATTTTGATTTTTTTCTTATATACTATTTATTATTATATAGAAGTTTATTTTAAATAATAATTTTTTATTTATTTATAAAAGATAATCAGCTTATAATATAATAAAAAATATATAACTAATTTATATTTTCTTAAAAAATTATTTTAATAATTTTTTGAAAAAAATAAAATCAAACAGAAATTATTTCACAATCAAAAAAATATAAAAAAAATTAATAATATAATCTTTTGACAATCTAAACTATTTACAGTCAAATATTTTAAACAAATTAATAATGTTTTTATAGATATAATATAAAATCTTTAAATAAATAAAAATTATTATAAAAATCAAATCATAATAAAGTTAAGAATTCAATATTAACTTTTTTAGCTTTTAATTAGACAAATATAAAACAAATACTTTATAAATAATAGTCTTAAAGACCTGTGGATCAATAGTACAGTGGTAGTGCTCCCAGATTACAATCACAAGATCTATAGTTCAATACCACTTAAGGATCAAAATCAAAAAATTATCCTTTTGATCAAGTTTTACCAATTATCTTGTAAAAGTCATACCCAATTATTTGAAACAAGTTCTAAACAGGTTAGGCTGTATGAAGATGGGACTTTTGGCCTTCCACCGATCAGGGGCTGAGATCTATGGTTGTACTATCAAAAGGATTGCATGAAAAAAGGTTTTTGGTCTAGCCTACCATAAAAACATCCCAATGATCCTCTATTCTGACAACCTTCAGGACTCATGCCCTCTAGCTTAGAATATCCCAATCTGTTGCTCTGCTTAAATGAAAATCAGTTACATGGGACTGATTTGATGTCACAGGTGGTGATAAAGAAGGAAAGAGCCCCCTTCTGAGGTTTGAGTGAATAATAAATCTGTGAGTATTGGAGGATGATTCAAAATCTTATTGGGTACATACAATAATAGCCTAGTTTAATGAATATAATACAAAAATTTATAAAAGCTCACTATCAAATTAACCTGATTTGCCATTGATGACTGTGTATTTGACCATCCGGCCCCTAGCTGGATCTGCCTACTCACAAAGTGGTAGCAGGTTTATCTATGATAAACCACGATAGATTATTATTAATCTACATGGATATAGAAATATATGGTTTGTATGAGATGATTGATATAACTGCTGTAGTATTTAATTATCTATCAAATTAAGTTAATTTTTTAATAAAGCTTGCATTTAATACCAGTTGTGGTTTAACAAAAAAAAAAATATAAATAAATAATAGTCTTAATTAATAAATTAATTAAAATTTAAAATCTTTTTTTTTTTTTTTTTTTAAATGATAGCTCATTCCCACGCCAGTTTGTATGCTTTATTAAAATCAAGATATGTCTTAGAGACAACCAGAATGACTAATCATCCTTACTGTCTAAGAATTTACAGATCAACGAATAGTACAAGGGGTATCTATTTATGTCTCACCCAATCAGAATGGGATGACTATTGACCGTCTAGTGTAGGACTTTCTCTAAACTCTAACTAAGCTATAGGGAATGTGAATTAATCTTCATTAAAGTAACCCAACCTTAAACCTATCTCTAGAACTAACATCTCCTAGGGTTTTATCCACCGAATGACCTGTTGCTATCCCTACTAGAGGAAACTAATGTGCCAAGAACTCACCTAAGATATCCAACACCACCGGTGTTAGAAGTCCCTTATACAAGAAGACCTCATTAATGCTTGAAAAAAGAAAAAGAAAAAAGAAATTTGTCCTGTCTTGTGTCTCAACCTGTCTTGTTGTTTAATTAGGGGTTCAGTCTTGTGTGAAGAATGTCATATCACTTGTTTCTTACCTATTCATATCCTGTTTTGTACTTGATCTGTCTTTATCAGCAAGTGTAAGTGAGCTAGTTCTTCTTTATACCCTGACTGACTAATCGGTCCGTGGGAAGGTATGCTCTTTCTTGTATCCAATGATGTAGTAATTTGTGTCCTGTATCCACTCACACCAACGCATATGACTTACAGTGGACCCCAAGTTCTTATGGAGCTGAGAAAATATATTCAGACACGTAAGGTAATCAATAGGAGCTTGTTTATTAATCTTGTCCAACACGTTTCGTGTCGACCAATCAGAATCAGTGGAATTCGTGCTACCCGAAATTTCAGGGTCAAGCTGGGATAGGCAAAATTCCCCCAAAATCCATGAAAAGTAATAGCTCTAAGAGGGCACACAACCATTCAAAGGGTGGAAAATGAGTCTTTGAATAGGAGAAACCCTCTCTGAGATACGGTTTTGTTCCTCCACTTCAACTGTTAGGTGGCAGGTACTTTGCTGTTGGTCCTTCTCCCTTAAGAAACTTTTTTGCCATTGGTAGTAAAGGTAAGTACTGGACTTTGCAGGCCACGAGAGTCCAATGTAGTTCGAAGAAGATTGTAGACAATGTAGGGGAGGTAGCAGAGTCCTGAGGGAAGTCCCTTCAGGTTGGGTTAAAGAGAGTATTAAGACTTTATTAGCCTAGAAATATAGAAACTTCTTGTGAATGTCTTTTTTGTGTGTGGTCAGAGGATCAGCAGAAAGAGTGATATTTTCATATTAAGTATGAAATTTAAAATCTGCAAGATTTAAGAAGATATTAAGAAATATAAAACATTAAATAAAAATATAATTTATTATTTTATTTCAATATAAATAATAAAATATATAATGACCTGTGGGTCAATAGTACAGTGGATGCACTCCCAGGTCATCATTCACGAGTTACTGGTTCAATCCCACTTGAAAACAGTACTCGCAATATAAATTACATTGTACAAGATATATGCTTATCACTATATACATCTTCATACACAAATACAATCTATAAAAATTCTAACATCCGAACATGGCATAACAAAGGTCACACAGTCTTGGCTGGTTTTAGTGCCAGAGGAAATTATAAAAAGATCCTACTGTCTGAAATATGTGAAGACATCAAGACAAGCCAAGAAAGATCCTGATGGACTCAAGCCTCTAATGGAAATGTGAAAATACATATCTCTTCTCAAAAAACACCCTTATGAAAGATCTGGGAGACTTTGGTCATCTGCATCAATCGAAAACATATGGACTGTAACTTCAATTAATAGGAGATCTTATCACAATCATGAAACCAATGGCTACCAAAGAGGACAGCTGAGTGCAAGGCTGGTGATTAGCATTAGTGTCATAATGGGAACTGTAGGGGCAGACTGGAAATTTGTGAAAAGTAATTCAAAAAGTAACAACCAAGGAAAACCCCTGCAGGCCATATTTGAAGAGTGGTTAAGAATGAAGCAATGGAAGACTATTGGTCGATCAACAAAGGCAACACCATTGAATTGCCAAGATGTTAGCACAAGACTATAGGGCCTGTATATATCAGAATACAACCAGCCTTTTAAGAACTAAACACGGTAAGGATCTATCATGATACAAACTAAACAAGAATATAAAACAAAGCATTAAGAACTAAGAAACACACATCTCAAGCCTCCTGAAAAATATAATAATAATATAAGTTCCATAGCAGACATTCGATATTATGTGACTCGGGCACAGCAGGGCAACTGATAAAATGGTGTCACACTGTGGCAAAATTGGGGTATTCATTAGGTAGGTAGTATAGAAAAATAGGTTAGATGAATCGCTCATGTAATCAATATTATACTATCACAAATACTTAATAAAATTTACTCCAGTCAAGTTGAGCTATAAAAAAAAAAAATAAAACATATAATACAAATATAAATATAAAAATTATACTGTATATTAATATATTTATTTTATATTGATAATTTGCTTAAAATGATTATAATAAATATAATATTAATATTTTATATACTATATTTTAATTAACAAATTATAATAATTCATATTATAGGATCTGTAAGTCTATGCAAAATGGTGGTGCTCCCAGATCACAATCACAAGCTCCCAAATTACAATCACAAGAACCAAAGTTCAATATCATATAAGAACCATATAAGAAAAAACAACCAAGTTGTATGAGGATAGAACTTTGACCTTCCTGTTGATCACTAGGCTAAAAAGGTTTTATTATAAGAATCGTATGAAAAAAGGCTTCTAGTCTGGTTATACAGATTATGCCTAATCTAATTCTCCTGAACTGGATAAAAAACAAATTTTAAAATCTTACTTTTAGAATTACAGTAATCATTTGAACATATTACTAACCCTAAACTGTACCAACAAACTCTGAAATTCTATTTCTAGGATTGCAATGATCATCCAAATATTTCAAACCTCAAATTGTACCAGTAAACTCTAGAACCTAATCATTTTAACTTGGAATATTCCAATATGATACTTGTTTAAATAAAGGATCTGTTAATTAGGACTAGTCTATGATAACACAAGTAATAACAAAGAAGATAGAAATCCTTTCTGAGATTCAAGTAAAAGTATTAGGGTATCAAGATAATTAAAATAATCTTTGAGGATTTGATATTAGTGTAATAACTAGTATATACAGTATAGTATAATAATTAAAATTCAATATATAGTTCTAAATTAGCTATACTAACATCACCATCAATGACTGTGTATTAATCATTTGGTCCTTAGACAGGTGTGCCCTTTCACTTGAGAGGTTTTAAGTAGATCTATCTAGAACAAGTCACAATAGTTTATTATTAATCTGTATATATATGTATAAGATGATTGATATTAGGCTTAAGATTTAATTATCAATAAAGAGTTTATATATAATACCAGTTGCAGTTTAAAAAAAAAATAATAATAATAATTTATATTATAAATTATTATTATTATTTTTTTTTTAACTTGCAGTTAGGTCAATATGGTATATCTTTATTGTATATATACTAGATATTTACAAATTGTTGTAATTTTTACATATTAACTCACTTATCATCAAAAAACTATTTCTCTAAATGCAAACTAGGAAATGATATTTTACTCCTTTACTAATTTGAATAACTTCTTTAATTAACAAAATCATTGCCTATAGGTCATTATTGTAGATTATTCTAAGTTCTGTCTGTAGTTAAAAACTAAATCATTTAATTTCATGACAAATCCAATCTTTAATAATCACTGTGTACTTCTTTTTTTCTTTTTCTTTAGTATCTTCTAGGTTCAGATCCTTCAAAGGTAATAATACTGTTCTTGATTCTATTCAATTTATATATTAGATCTGTGCTTGTGTCTTTTATTTCTTTTATTTTTTTTCAATAATCTTTTGCTTTTTTTTTTATTCTATAACTTTGATACAGTGATTATTTCAGATCTCTTTTTTGAAGTTTTCTTACATCTTTTGATAGAGCTTGTCAATTATACTCTGTGTAGTTATAGATAGAATCTTAAGTTGCTCTTTGAGATATTTCTTTAAGAAAGGTGATCTTATTTTCTTTTATATATTCATAGATAGTATTGAAAAGGCTTCTGTTAGATTTCTGAATCTCTTTCAATCATTTGTCTATCTAGTTATTTATTATAGATTGAACTTCTTTTTTATCTTTAACTTCTTTGTTAATATATTTGTGAATCTTTTTGTTTACTTTCTGCTATATGTTTTCTTTGATTTTTCTAGTGACTAGGCATTCAAAGAGATGTTCTAATATTTCTTCTTGAGTTTGCATATTGGACAAGTGATTATAGTGTACACATCTAATTTCCTTTTCTTAAATATCTGTAGAACTGGAAGATTATTATAGGTTAGGTTAGTTAGGAAACTTTGTCTTTGTTGACCTTAAAAGAGGTATTGAAAGTATTAATTAGATTAAACTGATTCCAAAAGGTTAGTCAATCTATGATTTTATTATTTTGAATTCAAAAATCCTAAATTCTTTTCTGTATTGTTTAGTCTAGTTCAATTATTTTTTTATTAAACATTTTGATAAAATTTCTGATACTAATTTCTATTGTATATTCTTTTTATGTGACTATTGTAAGAATTTTTACTAGCTTTAATAGTGGATATCAAGTTATTGGATTCTCACATCTAGTCTATTTAGTAAGTAAATCTACTTAATTATTAAATATGTTGGTTATATAGACTTTGACCTTCAAGATTTCCAAATTTAGATTTTTCTTTTTTACTAAATCTTTGATTTTATTTCACAATAACCAATTGATAGTCTTTGTCCATATTTTTATTTATGTCTCAGTTTATAAGCAGATAAATTTCTATATTTTGACTGTTATATTGTAATCAATGTGAATTATGATAATCATATTTTAAGGAGCAGTATACATTATAGTAAGAATAGCTAATATTTTAGCTCTGATCACAGATAGCCAAGTGAAAGCTTTTGTTGAAAACTATTTAATTACTTTGTCATCCTCTATTAAGATCCAAGCTAAACTCATTTTGAGTTCACAATCTGTTATTCCTCTTTTATAGGAGCTATCAGTATAAAAAGTAAACTGATCAACTATATTTTTTCTGTTATATCTCAAAATACTTATAAGTTTATTTTTATGTTCTTCTATTTATATAGTTTGTTATATTAATATGATATCTCAGTCTTTCATTTGAATCTCTACTTCTACAGGTCTAATAATTGATAGAGTCACTATTTGATAATATGTGTTTATCTGCCAGTCTGTAGAATTTCCTGGCAGAAGGATCTGTTTTCTTTTTTTTTTTTAAACCCTTGGCCAGGCCAGTACTGTGTGTTTATTAATCATATGAAAACTGATAGCGATACATAGGGCAATTGCATCATGGCTAAACTAAAAGCTTGTACTGACACACTCGTCAACAACCATCAATTTTCAAAAGAGCTTCGATCTCTAAGTGCAACCTTGGGAACAATATTTCGCTCTGAACTAAGTTTTGGGTAAAGACCCTTCTAACTTACCCATTATTGCCAGCAGGTTGTCACTGTTTATTATCCTCCAAGGAACTGAATTCTAGAAACTATGAAAGAAAAAAGGAAAAATAAAAAGAGAGGGGAATATCTAAAAATGTGCAAATGCACGTACATGAAAATGAAAAGAAAAAAGAAAATTAAAATGCTCCATGTCCTCCAAAAGACCTCAGCTAAAAACCTCTTCTCATTAGAAGTCAACCCTTCTGGGATATTCTTCTTCTTCTTGACCATTTGAGGAACTTATTTATCCGTGCTCTTGATTATTTTCTTGTAACTGTCTGAGGTACTTATCGCCTACTCAGATCCAGTGTCTTGCTCAATGCTTCCTTTCTTTCGATCTTAATTTTGTATCCACCCGTGTAGAAGAAGACAACTAATGGTGGACCCCAGGTTCTTATATGGCTTTTCAGTCTTGTTGAGTAACTCCTGATATGTAAGAAAAGATTTGTTATCTATATTTTATACTGTATATATTTATAACTTATATTATCTTTTTATATTACAAATTTAGTTACATATTTAAAGAGAGTTATACTTATTAATCAACCTGTTATTATCCACTATCAGAACTCAATATGTTAGTATTAAAGTCAAAAAAAAAAGAAAAAAGAAATTTGTATTTATTAAAAAATAATTATCTATAGAATAATTAGTTAGTTCCATATAAACTGATTGTCTTAATTGATTATAATAATGAAATTTTTTCTTTTTTTAAAAAATTTTTTGATGTCTTTCACATTGTTCAACTTTTTTATATCTGTTTTTTTATAGTATTTATAAGAATAATCTGTATATATTTAATATTTTATATATTACTTGATATATCTTGACTTTAGATTATATAAAGTCTGTAATAGATTATATGAAGATTTTTCTGATAATATCTTAAATAAGATCAATAATCTCTGCATCTGATATATTATATAGTAAACTTTAAATTATAATTA
The DNA here is from genome assembly GCA_910592055.1 of Acaulospora colombiana. NCBI lineage: Eukaryota > Fungi > Glomeromycota > Glomeromycetes > Diversisporales > Acaulosporaceae > Acaulospora > Acaulospora colombiana. The sequence goes on from CAJVPT010000296.1 coordinate 24,483, forward strand.
TCAAAAGAATTAATTCTTTTAGAGATTTAAAATTCTTAGAATTATCTTTAATTATATCTAATATTTTGTTAAAATATATTTATATACTGATTGAGCAAGTAAAAAGGTATATATTGCTTTTTTTATTGAAGTAAAAGATATATTTGTTGTTAATATATATATATAATTTATTATTATGAAGTTTGTTAAGTATAAGCAATTCATAGTTTCAAAGATTACTTGTAAATTTTTAATGACATTAATAAATAAAAGATATATTGCAGTAATTTATTTTATTAGAATTAATATATTTGAATATAGTTATCTAATTTATAGTCTTGTTTAATTATAGATTTATCCATTCCCTATTTCTTTTGAGTAGTTTATTATTGTACAATATATTTAATATAAAAGAATAATTTGATAAATACTTTAATTAGAATATCTATAATATTATATCTCTATTTTATATAACTATATCATATTGTTGTTATAGAAGTAAGCATTAATTTCTTGTTCCTGATATCATATTTAGATAATTGATTTTTGCTAGAGTGTCTATCAGCTTATTGCCTATTATGTCTATATATGACTTAACTTTATACAAGTTAAAATGGATATCGAACTGCTTGCTTCTGTATAAAATATTAAGTATAATAGATCAATAAGATATAATACAAATAGTTTTGTTTGATATCTGTTTCTTTACTTTATAAATTGCTTGAATTGCTATATAACTGTCTATATAAATGTTTATTAAAGAATTGTATGAAATTGCAAGTATAAATAAAGTAAAAACATTGGTTCTACTTTTACAAAAGAATATGAATTCAGAATATATCTCTTGAAAGTATAGGTTAACTATATACTGTATTGTCTTTTAAAATCTAGTCAAAATCAATATAGAACTATCTGTTTACTATGAAAAATGAGCCATCAGTATAGGCTTAAATTAATGTCATATTAATATAATATTGATTGTATGAATAATTTTTTGTAAGATTTCAAAAAAAAAAACTCTTTCCACTGATTTCCAGTTTTTTTAAAAAAATTTTTTTTTAGTAATTTTCTTGAAAAACAAAAGAAGTCAGCCACAATACAAAGATAAACTTTTAATAAAACCAGCAAAACAACAAGAAATAACTACACATGATCAGTTCTTAGTACATCTAATCTTTTGACAACAAGAAATAGAAAAGTATAAACACACTTCAACCGTACTTTATAGATTTTTTTTCTTTATAGAGAAAAGAAAAATTTAAGAAAATTGATTCATAATAAGCTCTTTGAGATCCCCAAGCTCTTAACCAAGTCAATGCAGGTTATACCTTTCTTAATATCAAGAAAAACACTATAAACAATAGGCCAAACCAATAAATCAGTTCAAACTCAAGATTCATAACACTTAAGAGGATATTCAAGTCTCTTTTACTAAACAGTAAAGAATATCTAAACATTATAACAACAATATATAATAATCACTATGTTGCATAAAATATGAACACGTTATTCAAGAATACAATAATTTATTTATGTATCAAATAAATAATCTGTTCAGAATATAATTAACTCCTCAATTTCATATGTTTTATTAAACTGTTTTGGTAAAAACATCAATTAACTTGAATTAAAATAAACAATAATATACATATGATCAAAGTAAACAATAATGTATATCTAATTAAAGCACAATACTATATAAAAATAAACAATAACATATATCCAATTAAAGTAAACAACAATGTATATTTGATTAAAACACAATACTATACAAAAGTAAACAATATATTTTGATGTGATATATGATTCAATATTACTATAAAAAATATAAGTTAATGCAAATTATAAAGAAAGGAAAAGCATATATTATAGATACACTGGTTCAACTATTAAACAAATATGATCAACAATGAATACTATAGGTTACACAAACTATTTATAGTACAATATCTACTATAGATAATATCTCAAATAGGGTCTTAGGATCAAGCAGATACTTGATCCTAGATAGCATTATTATTAGAATTCTAAATGTTAATCAAATCACCTTTATTAAGGCCACAGTTCTTAAACAATATATTTTCTACTTATAGGTTTAGGGCAAAACAAAGAAGAAGACCTTTTGGCTCTCTTCCTGGAGAACAAGTACTTTGATATAATAAATTTAGAAGAAAAATCACAATAAGCTTCTTATATCTTTCCAAACGAGCAATCAGTAATAGCTAATCTCTATGTGATCAGAGACCACCCAAAAAAGGAAATAGACATGTAAGTTCAATCAACAATAACAATAGAAATTCTCTTCAATATTGAAATTGAAATAAAAAAAAAGGTAATAGAAGATTAAATTAAAATAAAAGAAATTATTAAAAAAATTAAAGAAAATAATATTACAGAGCAGTTTGCATATTTTACAAGAAACAGACCAAAAACATCTAGCCTAAATTTATTTCACATTAAAAAAGATAGTAAATACAAAATAGAAGAAGTATTTATAGTCAAACTTCCAAGAAAATTAGAACATAAATGATTGATATATCTTCAAAACATATTGGAACTATCAAAAGACTCAAAGCCTTTCAAAAAAGAGTTTTTCAATGGCAATACCTGAACAACCTTTTGTTATGAAAAAAAAGAAGATGCTTTGTTATGTCTAGAAAAAGTTAACAAAAAAAAAAGACAAAAACTTTATAGTCATATTTCTAGAGGCAGAAAATAGACAAATGTCTTATATTCCATATATAAGAAAATCTTTTAGCAGAAGGAAAAGGAGAACAAGAGAAAGATCTTTAATAGTAACCCTCATTGATATTGATAAAATTCATTTAAGACATGAGATCAAATCTACCTTTCAAAAATATGTGAAACTACAAATATTTTTATTTACAATTATTTGAGATCATAAAGAAGAATTAAAGCTCAAATAATACTATACTAGCAATACAATAACAAGAAAAAGAATCAGTGATTTATATTAATCAAAAAACAATTAGAGCTATTTTTACTCAATATGAGCTATATAATGATAAGATTAATATATTATCAAATAATGATCCTTGAGATTGTATAGAACACACAATACTATGATTAGTTTAATTATATGAATAATCAGATATACTAAAGCAAAGACATGTTATATACCTAGAAACTCTTATATACTTAAAAAAAAAGGATATACAGTTAAAGATGAGTTCCTAAAGAAAGAGATAGAAACAAAAATCAAATGTCCCTCACTAAGAAAAATTAAAATTTTTAAATTAATAACTATAAAAAAACTATTTACAATTTTTTTTCATTATTCAAATCATTGATTTATAGTATTTTCTAACCTTTGTTCCTATTAAAGTAAAGAGCTATGAATTTTGTCCCTCAAAAAAAGACATAAGTGATCTGCAAAACTTTATATGCTAAATACTTTAGAAACATATCATTATATATAGTAATATGTTTTGCATCAACTCAAGACCTAGCAAGAGCATTAAAGTAGCATATTTTTATTTATGGATATAAACTAACATGGAGTATCAAGGAATATTTTATCAAAGAAATAGAAACTTTAAAAAAACAGTCCCATAAAACAGAAGTCTTCAAATTAAAGAGTAATTCAAGCAATATTGAATCTAGTCAACAAGCTATGAGAATAGGAAGAACAGATATTAGAAATAATAAAAAGTTCAAATGGAGATTTAGAGATTTAGAAGAGATGAGCTCTTATAATGATACTGACAGTTCTAACAAGTTAACCAAAAAACTATCTAAACAAGATCAACCAATAAGAAGTTAAAGAAATACAAGACAAACTTATAACAATGAATCAAAACAGTGAAGAAACAAAGCATTTAGATGCACAGTCCCAGGAAGCAATAGAGAACCAATAGTTAATGAATGATAACAAAAAGTTTCATGAAGAGAAGACATGGAATATGAGATTGAAAATAGATAGGATTCTTTAAATCTCATTATAGCAAACTTAAAAAGACTCAACAGTAAAATTTCAAAACTAGAAGGAAAAACAAATCTTAGTAAATGAATAAGAGAGAATAAAGGAAGTACAAATCACTCCTAAAAACATCAGATTTCAGGATTACAACAAGACAAATTGATCCAATTCTCCTACAACAAATACTCTAAACAAGGGCAAGGGGTGACAAATAGAACAAGAAGAAATAATTCAATAGCAAATAATTATGATGTCAATATATTTCTTCAAATAAAAAAAATGAAAATTTTCAAGAAAATAAAAGACAAAAGTATATTGAAAAAAAAAGATGATAATAATATTTATAAGAAAATAATAAGAATCAGTATACACAATATTAAGGTATCTCAAATATAGTAATCCAATATAACCTTATAGAAGAGATGCAGGAACAAAAAATAGGAATACTAGGATTAAGTGAGATCAAATTGATCAAAACAAAGGTAAAATGGTTATTTATTAATCAGACATTATATAAAAACTTCTATAATACCAATGCAGACATTACATATAGAATAGGAGTCAATCTAATGATCAGAAAAGATCTTGAAAAAAAAGTAGTATTAGTAAAAAAAATAAAAGAATATATAATTGCAGTCAACTTATTGATAAAAAGGAACAAAATCTATATTATGCAAGTATACATTCTATCAAACAAACAAAAAAACAAAAAAGTATAAGAGAAAGTGAAAAGTCTTATTAAGAATAAATATAGGCAAGGCTTTTATATAATATTAATAGGAGATTTCAATGCACTACACAATCTAGCAGAAGATAAAGCATTATCTTCCAAAGCAAAATTCAGATTATAATGACATTTAGAAATTCCTTTATTCAACTTTTTTGATAAATAGGACTTCTTAGATATACAGATATATGGGAAGACAAAAATAAAATCTCATTAAAATGAGATGCAATTAAAAATGGATCCCTAAAAGGTGAGGCAGAAACAAAAGTCAAATTTCACTTACTAGGAAACATTAAAATTTTTAAATTAATAACTATAAAAAAACTATTTATAATTATTCTCTATTATCTAAATTATTGATTTATAGTATTTTCTAACTTTTGTTCCTATTAAAGTGAAGAGCTATAAATTTTGTCATTAAAAAAAAATATAAGTAATCTGTAAAATTTTATTTACTAAATACTTTAGGAACCCATTATTAGATGCAATAAATAAAAGCTAAATTAATTATATATGGATATTACAAGGCCTAACAAAATATTTAATCTTACAATTTAATAATTAGAGTATAAAGGAAGTTATAAATAGTAATCACACAATGTAAATAATAACACTACATAATATAAATCTTTTCACCAGAGACATGTTAAACAAATTATCTATCAAAAAGAAAAAAAAAATAGATATAAAAAAATCAATAATAGATCAATGGCAGATATTTTATAACAGTTTGAACTATAAGTTCAAAATAATATTAAATTTCTTATTATAAGAATAATCAGAAGATTGTATAAGGAAAGTTCAAGTAAACAAAATATGGAAGACATTTGAAAAGCTAGTTAGCAAGACAACCTTCAACAAACTTGTAACCAAAAACATATCAATCTCAAAAAATAAGTATTATAGACATAGTCCAGAGTTTATCAAATTCAAAAGAGCATTATAATTAATTACACTCTTCAAAAAAGTAAAGTCTTCTAACAACTTAGGCAAGTTACATATTCTTAGTACAGCTATAGAAAAATATAATAGAGCTCATAGTTCCAATTACCAGATTAAAAACTGTTATATTCATATAGTATTTCAAATATTCCATTGATTTTATTGAAAAAGAATATATAAGATGTAATAGAAGATCTTAAATTTACTTGCCAGAACTTTGAAGCAAGAAAGGTTAGAAATACAATTAAAATAATCTTAGAACAAAGATGTAAAAACTTGCAAAATAACTAAAGAAAAATAATAAATTCACTAATAAAAAGAGTATGTATCAAAATAGTTTTAGATAGTATCATGAACTAATTTGACAAGTCTGTTACTAATCCATAACATCTCGTATAATCCAGACAACTCACAAATACTTACAACTGATATAAAAAAGAGAACACTTCCTATAAAGAATATTTAAGGAAGGCAGGGGCATGATAATTGACTTGGTCAAAGATAAGTGTCTCTTTATTTGCATTCTGCTTTTTTGATATATCACTAACTCTTATCTCTATTCACAAGAAGGACCGTTTTCTAACATATTCAGTACTGTCTTCTTGGTATACATTGGTAAGCTATTTATATTTTTTTAACTAACAATAGACTATCTATTTTATAATCGGCTATGTTAACCCTAAACTTTGTTAAATTTCTTACCTTGTGACACTCAATCTTTCATGCCAAACTTTCAAGTTTTTGGATTCTAGACTGTTATATTTAAATTGCATTACCCACGTAATCCATAACAATAGAGTCAAAGTTAAAAAAAAGAGATCTAAATATATTATAACCAAAAAAAGTGAAATTGAGGAAGAAGTTAAAAAATATCAGCAGAAAACCTTTAAAAAGTGAGAGGTCAACTTTAATAATCTCATTAAGGATCGGAAAGAAGAATACAATTCCAAGAACTATATCAAGACATGGTGATACAAAGATCTTTTAGATCATATTTTACAAGAAGAATTGAGTGAAACACTCAAAATGCTTTTCAATAATAAAGCTCTATGAAAATCGCAAATCTGTTATGAAATGTTGAAAAGGCTAGACCAAAATGGAAAAGAATATTTAAGAAAAATGTTAAATATTTTTCTAAAATGGCAAACAATACTTATCCATTGAAAATAAAACCATATTTATCCAATAGCAAAACAAAAGCTATGGAAATTTGATCTCCTAAATACATGATCTATTGTATTACTAAAAGTTATAAGAAAGTGTTTTACTAAAATTCTAATAAATAGACTAGAAAATATCTGCAAACTTAATAATGTTCTAAGAAGTTCTAACTTTGTGTGGCTATCAGGAAATAATACTACAGAACTAATCTAGATTCTTAATAATATTTGGGAAGATACAAGAGAAAATAAGATAGAGTTGTGAATATTTTTTCATGACACAGTCAAGGCCTGCAATACAATCAGCCTGGATAGGTTAACAAAGGCTATAAAAAGAATCAAACTTCCAGAAAAATTCATTAAGATTATAATAGATCTGTTTCAGGATAGAGGATTTAGAATTATAATTGAAAATAGGCTTATAAGATTAATATAATAATAGCTGGAGATAATGTCGATCAATAAGAAACTATTTCACCTTTAATGTGAAAAATTTTTTATGATCCTTTGTTATATAAAATTCAAAATGATAAACAAAGAAATATAAAATATCAATTACCAGAAGGAGTCAACAAAAAATTGAAATTGAGATATGTAGTTATTACCCTTATGGATAATATTATATGGATTGCAAGATCCAAAGAAGATATGAAAAAGATTTTGAAAGAAGCTAGAATCTTTTATAGAACCAATGACTTCTAAATTAATAGTAATAAATTAGTACTAGTTACTATTGATAATCCTAATCACTATTCAAAAGAAGATAAAGTAGGAATCAACAGTAAAACAGTTAAAGAGCTAGATAAAATTAAATATACTAGATTTCTGGGGATCTGAACTAATAATCAAAAGATAGTGATTAAACTAAAAAAACAAATATTCAGAGAGATCAATACAATTACATAAGCCCTTAAGAATAAAAGATTGATTAACAAACAAACACTCTACATTTTAAACAAGGTTTTAATATTAAGAATAGAGTTACAATACAACATAACATACTATTCTAAAAATGTTTAACATTTTAACTATAGCATATAGAAAGTTTCTTAAAAACAAAGTAACTTGTGCAGATTTATATCTAACAATATAATACATTATTTAAAGATCTATAACTTAAAGAATATTTTGATGCTATAAAAGAAAAGCCAAATAATAGGATTATGTAACAGACCAAATGATCCAGAACCAGTAGAACTTATAACAATTATCAAAATCAAATAAGCACAAATTAAATACTAGGAATCACTTAATCTGTTTATCTGTGAGTCATTAGATCATATGTCAAGTAGAGGTAACTTTGCATTTCAAGTAATGAAGTTGGCCAAAGATATAGAAATAAGGTTTCAAAGCTAGAAATAGCAAAACATTTTTGAATAGTACAAAGTTAACTGTTCAATTAAAGAATATCTAATATCAGATAAATATATGAAAGTTATACCATCACTTAAAAACAATAAGCTGTTATACATGGATCAGCCAATTATCCACAAAATTAAAGAACTAAAAAGATAGTGAATGATTCAACTAATTATTTCAGAGTAGTATCTAGTAATAGAAAGAAGTATACAATAAAAAGAACCAGGACAGTACATAAAATTCTGAAAAAAAGATTGATCAAAATAAAAATCAACAATTACAAAAATAAATTTAGATCATAATAAAAGATAAATACTCTAAATAGTGACAAATAATAGGCATCAAAAAATAATATAGAGAAAGCTAAGATTAAAAAATATCAAGTAAGTAATACAAATAGAATACTTCAAGTATACTAAGTCCCAAATAATTAAAAGACCAGTCCAACAAAATGGTTAGGATATGCAGAAGGTAAAAACATGAAGATTCAATATATAATAAAAACAAAAAAGAATAAAATATATGAAGTTTTCTATCTAAACATAGGAAAATACAAGAGAAGAACCTAGCAGTTAAATATTCAAAATTTCAAAATAGTTTTAGAAAGAACAATAGAAAAATCAATCCAAGATAATTACAAATCCAATCTGAACAGTAGAGTAAGTCAAGTAGATATAAAGATTTGAGAAGAGAAGATTATTAGAAATAATATAAAAGAAGGAGCATATCAAGATCATCAAATTAAAAAAAAAAAACTCTTTCCGCTGATTCCCTTTTTCCTAAAAATTTCCTTATTTGATAATTTTCTTGGAAAAGAGAAGCCAGCCTCAAAAGCACTTTATCCTTTAAAGATTTAGG
>CAJVPT010000297.1:0-33381 GCA_910592055.1 Acaulospora colombiana
TGTGATACATTTACATTTATTTACAGAGTGATTGTGTAAACTATTTTCAATGTTAAGCAAAACAATAAAATCAATTGATGGCGGGCTCGATTTTATAACCCCTTGTGGCTTGTTGTATCTGATTAGAGAGACTAATGTGTCTAGGTTCCATCAGTGTGTTTAGTAAGGATGTTGAGAATGTTTAAAGTGCCTGTGATGATTTCCTCCATTGTTTTCTTTTGGATTGTTGTGATGGATGTGTCTTTCTGAGCAGTGAGTCTTTTAAACTTGGTCTTCTTTTTCTTTAGAGTTTTAAATATTCCCATGGCTTTCTTCCATATTTAGATACGAATGCATCTGTCTGTCCATATGTTGTAAGTAATAAATCTGATTCGGTGAATGATGTTACAGGTGGCTTCTGCTATTTTGTCTGATGGGATGAATTGACTGATTGTTTGGATGACTTTCCTGCTGATGCCTTCTCTGATGAAGATATTCTATAGTTCGTTTGTTTCTAAATGGTTTTCAATTTTCTTCTTGCAGGAGTGTGGACTTCCTTTTTCAGTCCGTGCCGTGGTTTCTGAGTATATAGTATTGAGTATCATTTCATTGATATGGATTCCGTGATGCTTGCATCTAAAGGGTGGATGTTGTCTTTGATTTCTGAGCAAGTGAAGCATGTGAATGATCTGTAAATCTTGGGTTTGCGAGTATGTAGTTTGTCCATTGTTGGAAGTTCAAGATTCTATAGTTTATGGTGAATTGTCTGTGGCTGTAATCTATGTTGTCTATGTGGTTGCTTGTAATTTTTGTTGGATGTAGGTGCTGAAGTGTCTTTTTCCAATTAATGTCAGCTTTTTGATGTTGATTAAGTTTGCAGTTTCGATCAAATGAGATCCATTTGTGTGTGAGTGTGGCTTGTCTCATTCGTTTTATTGTTTTGTGAATAGTGTCAGTAATTTTTGTCTTTTGATTGTAATTGAAAGTGATGATCTTGGGTTCCAGAAGTTTTTGTATTAGGTTGTTGCTGATGGTATTATTCTTTAGGCTTTGTTTGGTTAATTTGTCTGCTTGTTTTAATTCATCTTTGGTGTTTTTTTTTTGTTAATTTTGATCCAGCTAATTGAAGTTTGTACTACCTTGATGAAATAGTGTAGGTTGTGAATGAGTCCAACTTCTGATATGTTTTTAATTTGTCCAAGTGATGCTTTTTTGAGTTCCGTGATGAGTTGAGCTGAGTCTGTTTGTATGGTTACTTTTTGTCTAAATGGTAAGGTGCTGATTACAATAGTTGCAGCTAAGATTTTTGCTCTAAAAGCTGAGCACTGCCCTGTGATTCTGAGTTTGAAGTTGTCCTGTTGTGTCATGCTGGTTGATAAAATAATGCCTACTCCTAAGGCATTATGATTATTGTGATTGAAGGCTTTGTCTATCGTTATCTTGATCATCTCATTAGTATTGATATTTTTATTAATGTTTATAAGTTGTTGTATTGTGGGAGCTGGAATATCTATTAGCTGTAATAAGTTTTTTATGAAGATTGGAGTTGTGTCTACCTCAACTGCTTCCATGGTTTGGTTAGATTCATTGAGCCAGCGTTGAGTGCTACTAGATGAGAGCTGAATCCTGAATTGTGGCTTTTCTGATATTTCTGCATTTGTTTTGGATGTTTTAATTGCTGAGTTTTGTATAGTGATTTTGTTGGGGCTGTGAAGTAGCACATGTGACTTCTTTTATCTATGTGTTGATTTAATTTGTATCCAGAACATTTTGCTAATGGTGAGGTGTCTGTGGTGAGATAGTGCCGTAATTTGATGTAATCTTTGTCTTGACTCACTTGTTTTCCGATATTGAAGTCGTGATGTCGCTGAAGAATGTACCATGACTTATTGGAATTTCTTTATTGCTCTTGTTTTGATTCTGTGTTATTTTTAATTTGCATTTCGGGGTTGAGTTGATTGAAATTTGCATGGTTATTGATGTAGATTTGTGTTGTAGCTTTGAGTATTGTAAAGAAAGAAGGTTGTTTTCACTTATTTGTTTTATTGTGGAGTACTCCTACTTGATGCCAATTTAAGGCCTTCATACGATAGGTATTGAGGAGTTGTTTGACCCATATTATATTGTGTGCTCTTAATTCCTTTCTATTGGAGTTGTACCATTCTTCAGCCATAATGTCTTTGATATAGATGAAGCTATCATTATTATTTCTAGTTATTATTTGGTGGTGTAATGTGATATTTTGGGCCTGTATGTTATGAAGTACATCGTGTATGAAATTTGCTTTTGGTGGAAGGAGTTTTGGGCACTTTCTAAGAATGTCTTCTTTTTACCATGCTATTCACTACAGTTGTTATGTTCTGAGTCTAATTATTTGTTCTGTCAGGTTGTTACTGTAATATAACTCTTGGAAGTCACTGCAGTGCTTCTGTCATTGTCGTGTTTCAATTTCCATGATGTTATATTAATTGCTGAGGTGTGCTAATGGAGTTGGAGCAGTTTTTGAGAGTTTAATATGATATTTGAGCAACTGCGTATGCGGTGGTCGATCTATTGTATTTCATTTTTCATTAATACCAGGTCTGTTAGAAGGTATTCTATTGTAGGAAAGAGGACATAGTTTGTAATATAATGGTGCATCTTGTCTATTATTTGTTTTTTGGCTATCGAGTTGCATATTGTGGTAACTTTCCTTTTGATGAGATTACATTGATATTGTTTTCCTTTCTTTTTTTCATGCCATACACCTAGGACTCTTATTACCTGCATTTTGATGATTGGTATTACTTCATGTTCTTGGAAAGTGATACTTTTCTGTGGGCCATTCAGTATTAACAGTTCAGATTTGAAAGGGTTGACTGTGATGCCATTGAGGTAATAAAAAGAGGCACTGACTTCCATAATATCTTCAAGTTGCTCTCTGTTTCAGACAATAAATGTGATGTCATCCATGTATGCAGTTACTGTAATGTTGAGATTTGTAGGACTGCTGTTGTCAAGATTTGGTCTGTGGCTATTAAGTTGATAGCCTTTTATTGAGCTGATTGTGCTTATTAACGGGTTGTAGTATATGCACCAGAGAAGGGATGAGATTGTGTTCCCCTGATCAATTCCTTCTTCGACTTAATATGGATTAGTAAGCCCGAAATATGTGATTACCTTGTTGGACCTGTTTGTGAAACAGTTATTGATTATGTTGATTAATTTGTTTGGCATTTTTATTCTTTGAAGTGAGGTAGTCAGTCTTTATATGTTGATGATGTCATATGCCTTGCTCATGTCTTGGAAGAGCATAAGGCATTGTTTGTTTGTTTCCCGTGCATCTTCTAATACTTGATTTATAATGGTGATAGGTTCGCATGTGCTGCTTTTGGGGAGTGCTGCCCAGTTGTTTTCTGATAAGATTGGATATTCGTTCATTATTTTGGCTAGTCTATTATTTATGAGTTTGGTTAAAATTTTTTTGATAGATTCAAGGAGCGTGATAGGTCAAGTAATGTTGATGTTGTGCTGCCAATCTTTTGGTTTGGGTATCGGGTATATTGTACCTTCTTTCCATTCAGTGGGTAGTTTCTCATAGGTAAGGATATTGTTAAAAAGCATAGTTATAACCTTTAAGGTTTCTTTAGACAGGTGTTTGTATGCAAGATAAGGAATTTGTGATGGTCTGAGGGCTAATTTGTTACTGGCATTTTTAATTACTTGTTATATTTCTTCAGTGATGAATGGGGTGAGTGCAGATTTGTACCATTCTTCTTTGATAGTTGATATACCTTCTGCCAGTGTGTACCTTCCAGTTCAAAAATATGTTTCTTTTTTGTTCGGTTTTTAAAGTATGATTGGACTGTTTCTTTGATTTCATGAGGTTTGTATATCAGAGTCTTTGTGTCTTTTTTCTCTTTGATAAGTTTGGTTATGAGGATGCTTCTCTTAGGATTGTCTAAAAGCGTTCTCATGAGTTTTTTCTTGTCCATGTTGAACCAGTTATTATGATTTCTGAGGACTTGATCTATATTTTCTTTGATGGTCTTGTATATGTTCTGTTTGTTGATGGTCTTTTCCAGGGTAATTAGTTTGTCAATTTTCTCGTTTATAGCTTTGGTGTCTTTATTGGGTGGAAAGGTATGAATTGGCACTTGTTCATTAATGGCTGCATGTAGATTGGTAAGTTGTTCGAGATCAACTGTACTATCCTGTTTGTTATAAAGGTGGATTTGCTTTTTGTATTGTAGCAGTTGAATGAGGAGTAAGGGTTTGATTAGCTTCGAGTATTTGGGTCTACTTCTTTGCCTCTCCCTGTATTTTTGGATGTATTTATTTGCGGCATTGAGAATGGCTTATCTGAGGTGGTTCCAAGTTCTGTCGATGTCTGTCGGTTCTGTCTTGAAGAGGTTGTGGAGTGTTGGAATTTGTGTGTCAAGTTCAACGGCAAAAGCATTCCATTGTTTGTCTATGGTCTTCTCCCACTGGAAACAAGTATTTGTATGAGGTTATCTGTAGGTTGTGTTCAGTTGTGATGTTTGTATCTTTTGTTATGAATGCATTTATCGTGCACCATGTGGGACATGTATTTGTCCAGATCATATCAATTCTACTGGAGGAGGTTGTGGAGTACCAGGTATATTCTTTTTTCTGTGGGTTGTAATATCGGTATGTATCAATCATGCTGAGATTATGGAGTTGTTCACAGAAGCTGTTTGTTTTGTTCTTGTGTATTCTTCTATTATTGGAGGCTTTGTCTATTCTGTCTGAGGGACTTATGTTGAAATCTCCTCCGATAATGATGTGCCAGTTCATGTTGTTTTGTTGTTTGATTCATTTGATTATTTGATTCTGTATTGCTGTTCTAAGTTTTCCAGCTCTAGCTGGTGAGTAAACTTCAATTATTCTACAGTATAGTTTGTTGGGCAATGCAAGATCTATACATATGACTCTATCTAAGTATCTCTGTATTTCGATTACTTGATCAGAAAGGGGTTTTTTGATTGCAACCCCTATCCCGGCACTGATGTTGTTTTCTCCTTCCTACTATGTTGAATAGTTTTCAGTTTTCCAGTGTTTTGTGTTTATCCTTGTTTTGTTTATTTCTATTGATATAATTATGTCTCAATTGTTGATTTGCCATGTGATAAACCATGTCTCTCTCTTAAGTGTGTCATTTAGGTCCCAGCAATTAAGTGTTGCAATAGTCCAGAAAGGTTTTTTGATAGGGGTTCTGGATATGTCTATTATAGTGTCTTGATATAATGTTTTTGTTGTGTGGTGGTAGTGTGTATTTGGGTTATTTATTTCTGTGATTGATACTGTCGTTTCTGTAGTGTTATGATGTGTTTTCCTTGTTGTTGGTATTATCATTGGATTGCTACTAGTTTCCTCTAATGTATTGATATAATTGTGGTTGTTGCTAATTTTATTTTTGTTATGAGTTGTTTCATCATCTGGTTCTGTTGTTGTTGGGCAGTTGTTATTGTTATTCCCTTGTTTATTGTTGTTACTGTTTGAGTTACCCATATTATTGAGGAGTAGATTGTGGTTGTCTCGCATTGCTAGGAAGGATATTTGTGATAGTTGATACTAGTGCATTCATTGTTCTATCCATATTGCCAATGGATTGATAGAGTTGCTGCTGCTGTTGTTGAATGTTCTAAATGTTTGTTTGTTCAGGGATTGATTCATCAATGAGGATGTCTGCTGTATTGCTTTCCTGTGTGTATTCGGTATCGGTATAGCAGTATCATTCAAGATTGTTGATGCATTTGTCGAGGTCATTAAGTGACTTTTTGATTGTTGTGAGTTCATCCCGGATCGAAGTTAGCATTGTGAGAATGTCATTCATTGAATCAGGGTTACTTTGCTGGTTTCTGACAGCATGAGTTAGTCTTTTGACTGCTGAGGCATATGAGCCTGATCTGGTTGATTTGTTTTTAGATAATGTGTATATGAGTTTGCGAATATGAGTAGATTTAACTAGTCTGAAATGATTGTAGAGTTTTCCAAATTTGTGGGCCTGTTCTTGATTGTATTCATTCCATTGTTCTCGTCACTCCTTGATTGTACAATTGGTGACAAGGTGTTCTGGGCTGTCACAGATGGTACATAATTTTGTGTTGATAGGTTTGCCAATTCGAGTAGTCTTCCCTAGGTTGAAAGTTTCTTGCAATGCTTGTTGAAGTAGTTGTTCATTTTCAAAGCTGAGGACTGCATACTTTCTGGGTCTGTATGACATCAATCGAGGTATATAGCATGTTTTCACTTGCAGTTGTTGACATATTTGTTTGAGGTCAAATACATGAGTTCCTGGTGGGAGGTTGATTAGTTTTAGAGAAAAACATCCTCTTTTTTTCATTTGTGTTAGGTCCCACATTGCATCAAAGATTCTTACTGAGTCTGATTTAATCAGGATACTTCAGGACTCGAGTATTTTGAGCTTGTCTTCCTTATTGGGAAAGGGATTGTGGCTGACTGCCACATTTGTTGAGTTGTCATTCTAATATTAGTGATCTGCCCAAATTTGACAAATGTTTGTTGTACATCTATGAATCTCGTGTTCAGGGGGATATCCCAGACTCTGATGCTTTTTTCTTTATCAAGTTTACTGATGATTTTGAGGAGTGGTGTGAGCGTAGAATTACCCGATTCCATCAGGGGGATGTTGCTGGCTGCGGCTGCAGATTGGCGATCACCGAAGATAGTGATGATATGGTCAGTTTCTTCTATTCTTTCATTTTGAATTATGAGAAGTTCTTCAGGGGAATTGAGTGTCTTGATGAGAAAGGTGATTTTCTTTCCAGTGGAGTCTCCTGGTAAGAGGTCTGCTCTGATTCCAACTTTGATTCTTTTTCTGCTGTATCTCGCATTTCTGTCAAAGGGTGATCAATATCTTGGTTTTGTGCCCTGTCTTGTTTCGTTTTTCCTTTGTTGTCCGACGGTATACCAGTTTTGGTCTTCTTGAGAAGAGGCATGGTCTTTGAAATCCATTTCAATGTCCAAGTCATCTATTCTGTGGAGTCTTGGATTGTCCGTTTCTACTTCCTTCCCTTTTACTGTGGATGTCCTGCCTAAGTTGTTTTGGGTTTTGTTTCATGAGTTTTGTTCTTTTTTGACCTGATCACTTCAAGTATGGTTGGTTCCTACTGTGTGTGTACTGCCTGTTGTTGTTGTGATGATGTCTTTGTCAAGCATGTTTGTTTGTGAAGTAGTTGGGATTGGAGAGAAAGTTACTTTGTGTGAAATTGTTTGTTTCATGGTGGATTTCTTTTCCATTTTTTGTGTTTCTTTGCTAATGGGGATGGCCTTTTCCTTGGTGAGTTTGTCAATATTGTAGTTAGGCCTACTATTCAGATATTGTGCCCTTTTGGTTCTCTTTATCTTTCAACTGTTTCTTGCATTTTTGTGGTTTTTGTTGCTGTGCCACAGGAAAACGGGAAAAAGTTTGTGACTTTTGAAAGGGAAAACCAGTCATCAATGTTAATATTAAATTTATTAGTATAGAGCTATATAATTACAAACACTAAACTAGTCCTTTTTTATATGTACCCAATGGGATTATACATTCTTCAATACTTCCAGATATTATTTATTTAAATCTCAGAAGAGGGCATATCATCTTCTTTATCTCTATCTGTGACATCAGGTTGATCCTTATTAACTAACTTTCAATTAAGAGAGCATCAAATTAGGATATTTCAAGCTAGAAAAGCAGGACTTTTGGAGACTATCAGGATAAGAGAGATTATGTAATGTTCAGATAATTACCACAGATCTAAAAATGAAATTTTGGAATTCTATTTTTCTGTCTAGTTCAAGAAGATAGTCAGATATAAACTATGTAACCAAACTAGAGGTCTTTCTTTATACAATCCTCACAATAAATTTATTTTACTTGATAATCAATAAGAAGGTCAGAAGTCCTATTCTTATGCAATTTGATTATTTTTTTTTTCATATAGTCCTTATATGATATTGAACTCTAGACCTTGTAATTGTAATCTGGGAACATTATTATTATACTATAAACCTATAGATTTTATAATTTTTTTCTATTATCAATAAAGTATTAAAATATATAATTATAAATAATAAAAACTTATTTATATTATAAAAATTAATATATTTTATAATAATAAATTATCTTTACTAAAAATTATATTAATAAAAAATTTAAAATAAACCTAAAATAATCAAAATTTTAAAGGACCTTAAAAATTTTTTTAAAAAAAATTTAGATAATTAATAAAAAAATAAATACTTTTATTATATAAATCACTATTTAAAAAAATTATTTTAGATATATTTTAATTAGTTTTTTTATTAACTTTTATATTTTAATTACTTGATTTTTTTAAATTATTAGAGACTAATTTTTCATTAAAATAATTTATAAATAAAAAGCAATAGAATTATCTTTTAAAAATATTTTTTAAATTATTTAAAAAAATATTTAGACTTTATTAAACAAAAAAATTAAAAACTTTTTTATAAATATCTTTTTATATATGGTTACTTCCAAAAGTTTGAGTTTACTTACTATGTTTTTATTATAAATTTCAATTTTAACAATTTTTTAATCATTAATAATGCAGTTAAAAATTATAAAATTTATATATATTATATATTAATATTTATTTTATTTTTTATATTTTTTTAAAAATTTTTATTAATATATTCTAAAGCTTTATTATTGTTAAATATCTTTATTTTTTTATTAATTATTATATAATTTATGATATCAGCCAATCAAAATTCTCCAAAAGCAAAAATTTGATAAAGAAATAAATTCTTTAACAATAATAAAGCTTTAAAAATTACATATAAAAATTTTTGAAGAAAATATAATAAATAAAACTAATATTAAGATATAATATAGTATATATAAATTTTTTAATTTTTGATTGTATAATTAAGGATTTAAAAATTTTCAAAATTGAAATTTATATAATAAAAACATAATGAGTGGACTCAAACTTTTGAAAGTTAAAAAATTAATTAAAAAAATATTTAATTATTTAAAGTAATTTATTATAACAATAATTTAAAATTATTTCTTACTATATGTATATATAACTTACAATTGTTTAATAAAGCACACATAATTAGCCTGACAGAGGATAAAAAAAAAATTAAAAAAAAATAATTTAAAATTATAAATTATTAATAATTATATTATAATAATATTTATAATAATAATTTTATTTAATTTTTTTTTTAAACCTTCTGTCAGGCTAGGTATATATGCTTTATTAAATATGTGTATACTTTACATTAAAGATGTATCACTAAAGCTAAGTATCTACATAATTCATTCATCTCTATTTAAGATTATTAAAACTCTAAGTGCAACTTCAGGAGTGATTTATCACTTTATTAACAATTTAGGTAAAGGCCCTTCCAACTATTAACTTCATTGCCTGCAAGTCACCACTGCAGATCACTCTGTGAGATTCCGATAAAGCTTAAAACCCAAACATTTCATTCAATACTCTACTCTTCTTGTTAAAATTTCTCAGAAGCTTTTATCTTCAAGATTTCTTTCTTTAGATAGTAGATTTTTTTTCTTTGGAAATGTAGTTTTCTGATCTAATAAACAAGGAGATCTTTTTATCTTGTCTTCTTTACTAATTCCTTGTATTCATTTCTATTTGATTGCCTTTTCACATTTCTTGTTTCAGACTTCTTTTCAGATTTGGTTGCAAACTCTATTTTGTATTTTTAATATCTACTTTTGCTATTCTTCTTATATGTTTATCTTAATATTTTAGATCTGCTACTTTTAGGATAAGGTCAGTTCTTATAAGGCTAATACAAAAATTTAGTATATTCTAACTTATTCTAGAAGTCCATTCCACTACTTTAGTAATTTACTTGTCAAACTCTTCTATTTCTTCATGGTCTTCAATGCTTAGCCTGGAATTTTTTTCTTCAACCTCTCTCTTTCTTTCCTACAATATCTTTTTAAAGTTTCTAATAATTCCATTTACTTATTTGTTCTATACTTCTTGTAGCTGGTTTTTATAGGCTAAACATTTTAGCAAGTGTTTTATGGTTTCATATTGTTAACTATATGTGATACATTTTATTTGCTTGTATAGATCTGATCTTCTTACAATCAATTTACTTAAGATGAATAGCTCATCATTAACCAGTTTAATAAGAAAGCTTCTTTGTTGTGATTGTTTAAAAGATGTATTCTATATATATTTATCCTTAACCCTTTTTCATATTAGGTCCCATGTGTGAGCTTGGTGTTCTAAAATTTGATAACTCTATTTTTTCTCTATTCTATTTTATTGTATCTATTAATAAACTATTGTCTTATTATTAATATTCTTAAGAAACTGTCTAATTGGATCATCTAGAGTTGTTCCTTGCCACTTAATTTTAGTTATAATTTTATGTAAAGTGAGATCTTTCCATTCAATTGGTGAAAATTTTAGAATTTCCTTAGCTAAAACATTTGTTTCTTTATTATAATAATCATTTGAGTGCACCTTGACTTTTGTGAGCTTTAGATTTATATTTTTTTTATATTAGCTCTACCATACATGCCCATAGGGATCAATTTTGTTCCTTGAGCCATCTCTTGTGTATATTTTTTAGATCTTCTTTTTCTAAGGATTTCTACTTGGAAATATATGATTGACTATCTATAAAGATCTCCACCATACTTTCAATTAAGATTACCAGGAGTATTGTTATAATTGTTATCAATTTTGTTCTTGTGAATGAGGCCCAATTGTTTACTCCTGTTTGGAACTTATTTTTTTTTTTTCTTTTCCTATTTGGATCCAGGCTGCTTCCAGCTTTATATCTTCTTTTCTATGATTAGTAAGTGATCTATCAGAATAAAAGATTGGTTTTTTTTTAGATTCAAGATTATATTGGAGTATATCTATTAGATGGTCTTGATATGCTCCTTCTCTAATATATTCTTTGATAATAGCTTCTTTTCAGGTTTCAATGTTCACATGATTTACTCTATCACTTTGAATCTTTAAAGAATTTTGATTGTAAATTACTTCTTTGATGCTTTTTTCAAGTGCTGACTTGGATTTGGGATTTTTAGGTCTCGTGTTCTTCTAGTAGACTTTCTTGTATTGAGGTAGAATATTACATATATTTCTCCTATTTCTTTTTTAAGAATACAGTCACCATTTAATGTAGTGTCTTTCAAACATCCCAGACATTTTTATATATTGGTCTCCTGATTATTATTGAAGTTATAACTGATAAAATGCACTACTATTGCGAGATTTTCTTTTTTTTTTATCTTAATTTCTCTCAAGTTACTTGATTTCTTTTATTTCCTATTACTATTCACAATTTTTTCTGCTTGTCTCAATTAGGATCTATTTTTGAATATTCTGGTTTCCATTTTATATAATTTTATCTTCCAGATCTTATAAGCTGCTTTAATTGTTCTTTTGGAAGATTTTTGACTATAATTTGAAACCATTCTGGTATGGGTCCCTTGTTTGTATCTTGTAAAAGCTGAAGCATTTACCAGTCTCTTATTTTTGTGATTTCCTGATCGATTAGCTGATTCAAGTCATCAGCTAATTGTTTCTATGTTATGATATGACTTTTTTATATTATTCCAGTGCAAGATAGTCTTCAATCCAAAAGTTTCCCTTTTTCCATTCAAAGATATCTTGTTATTTCAAACTATGAAACATTATTCCCATATCTTTAGCAATTTTGGTTACTTGAAGCAAGAAGTTTCCTTTGTTTATTAGATGACTTAAAGATTTGCAGATTAATAAATTGAGTGGTTCCCAATTTTTTATCTATGCTTGTTTGAGTCTAATAATTGTTGTGATTACTGCTGAACCAGGATTAGTTTGTCTGTTACAAAGTCCTATTACTTGGATTTTCTTTGTAGCTTTCAAATAATTTTCAAATTGTGGATCTTTGAATAGTAGATTATGCTATTGGGCATTAATCTGTATAAACTATTCTTATTCTTGAAAAGTTTTCTATATGCTATTGTTAAGGTGTTGCATATTTTTTAGAACAATATACTATGTTGCATTTTAAATTCTATCTTAGGTATTAAAACTCTATTTAGAATGTAAAGGGCTTGTTTATCTGTCACTTTTTTATGTTTAAAGACTCTTGTTATAATGTTGACTTCTTTGAGCACTCATTCTTTAAGCTCAATTGCAGTTTTTTGATTACCCATCCAGATTCCTAAGAATCTAGCCTGTTCTATTCTTTCAAGCTCTTTAACCCCTTCTTATTCAGTACCTGCCTTTATCTCTTCTGAATTACAGTTGGGATTGTTAATAGTGACCAAAACTGATTTGTTGTCATTTATTTGAAAATCATTGGCTGTGTAAAAGATTCTTGTGGTTTTCAAAATTTGATCCATGTCCTTCTTAGATCTTGCTATTTATGTTGTATCATCTATAAAGGCTATAGCTGCATGCCTTAATTTTAACCTTCTTGTAGTCTGTTTTTTAAAATCAGAGTTTCATATAACTGACATTTTATATCCTCTTTGTATATCATTCTGTATTTTACATAAAAGGAGGTCATAGAAAATTCTCTATAGTAGAGGTGAGATGGTTTCCCCTTGATCAATTCTATCTCCAGTTACTATTGATGCTGTGAAGTCATTTTCGAATATGACTTGGAATTCTCTATTTTGAAAAATATTTAGTATAACTTTATGAAACCTTTTGAAACTTTAATTCTTTCCATTGCTTTTATCAGTATGTCTAGATTAATTGTATAATATGCTTTTACAGTATCTTAAAAAAGTATCTACAGTTCTTTTTTATTCTCTCTAGTATCTTTACAGATATTGTTGAGAATTTGAATTGATTCTGCTATACTTTCTTTTGGTAGTCCTATATAGTTTAGTTCTTTGAGATTATTATTGTTTTTGCAAATATTTCTCATTCTGTTGGTGAGAATTTTGTTGAAACATTTTCTTGTAACTTCCAATAGAACAATAGATCTAGTGTTTGAAAGTTTACAGCTCCACAGTTTAGGTTTTACTATTTGATATATGTGACTCTGTTTTCAGTATTTCAGAGTGACTTTTCATTTAAAAAAGTTATTTAGCATTCTTCTCAAAAAGTCTTTTTCTTCTTGGCTTAACCTCTTTAGCATTTAATAGCTAATTTGAGATTTTTCTAGAGCTTTGTTGTTGGGAAGTACTCTCAATTTTTCACCTAATTTTTCTTGTGAGATTGACTCGAGTAGATCATTTTACCAAAATGTTTGGATATATTCTCTTGATTTATATTCTTCTTTCCAATCTTCTGGTAAACTATCATAGCTAGCTTTTTTTTTTTAAAGACTTCACAATGGTACTATCTTATATCCTTTTCGATTTCATCTTTTTGAATTATAATATATTCATTATTCCCTAGCTTGATCTTAATCCTATTTAATACTATTTTACTTCTTGTTCAGTTGATTAGAAAGTGACCATCTGTCTTTGATTGTTTCTCAAGTCATCATATATTTGTTCCAAAACAGTTTTAATACTATTCCTTATTTTTTTCACTTTCAATTTTTGACATATAAATTTAAGACCTTCTATAGTATCTTGGATATCTTCTTTCAAAGATTTCCATAACATATTAGAAATGTTATATTGGGTAAAATAGTTCTTTATCTGATAATTTGAATTGTAAGTATTATTATGTTTTTCTATAGCTAAGCTAAGGACCTATAGTTTATCTATTTCTTTTGATATCTTTGCTTTATTGTAAAGTATATTTAATTGTAGGGCTTTTCTGTAACTGATGAATTTGGTATTGTGCTTATAGTGCTTTTCTTCTGCTTGAGATGTTTTCTTAGTTGCTAGCTTATTAAAGGCTGCTTTATATAACAATTTCTCGAAGATATCCTATAGTTTGTTTGCTTGATTCTCTTTTTTATCTAAATTGAGTTCTTCTTGTAGTAATAATTCTAATAATGTTTTAAATTTATGGTCTATATTTTCACCAAATGCTTGCTATTATGAGAGAGATGTACCCTTTATATCGATTCAATTTTGTATACTTGTGGGAGGTTGTGTGGTTCTGCTTCTTATGAAAAGGTCTTTGTCATATAAAGTTATTAAGAGTATAGTGTGGTCACTGCCTGTAATATCTTCCATATATTGATTATCAAATTAAAGTAGTGGATAACTTGTTCGACTATAAGATATCCAAATATAATCTATTCTACTATTACTTGTTAGATTTCTTCTTGTTGAAATTTTTTCTTTGCCTTTCTATATGGCTTGTATATCTATAAAGTCCCATTTATTAAGAAAGTTGAATAGTGGGATTTCAGGTTACTATAATGTTCTGAAGCTTGCTTTTGAGGAGGACTTTCTATCTTCTAATGAGTTGTAGGTTGTATTAAAATTTCCCATTACTATCATATGAAAGCCTTGTCTGTATTTATTTTTAATAAGACTAGTTATCTTGTTCTGTATTATTTTGCATCTTGGTTTGTCTAAAGAAATATAGATCTGTATAATACAAATCTTTTTTTTTTTATAAGTATGTTGGTAGCAATAATATATTCTTCTTCTTTATATACTGATGCAATCTTTTTTTCAAATCTCTTCTGATTAAGAGACTGACTCCTGTCCTAAATGGTATATCTTTGTTGGTGCTCTGGAAGTATTTATAGTCTTTTTGATTATTGAAAGACTATTTTGCATGAGCTTCTGTTAATTTTGTTTCACTTAATCCCAGTATGTCTATTCCTTGTTTTAATATTTCTTTAACTAGGTTTTGTTACTTTGTTTTATCTATAATTTTTCTAATATTGTGTATATCTAATCTGATTACCTTTTTATCTATCTTATTCTCCTCTTTGATTTTTCCTATTAGTCTATATCTACTATTGTTAAAAAATTTTTTCCATTTTTCCTATAGAAATGTTGCAATATTTATATTTCCCTCCTTTATTCTGTAACTACTTTTTAAAGTTTGTTTGTTGCCCATATTTGTAATTTTTAATGAGAAAGCAATAGACTGTTGCTCCTTTGATTACTATCAAGGACTGATGTGCCTTTAGAAGTGATTTGCTTCTTTATTACTGAGTCTTAATCTTTTGAAGCCTGTTTGTCCCTATAGGGTGTCTATTCTAACATGTAGTTTTTTTAGGTTGGCTAGAATATTAATTGTATACTTTCTATTTCAGGTTTTGTATTGACTTCAAAAGATCTATTTCTATAGCTTCATTAATTTCTAATTGGTTTTCTATTGCTTCCTGTTGCAGGATATTCTTCTCTATTGTTTCTTTCATGCTTTATTCTATTATTGCTTTGCTGCCTAATCTGTCTCAAATTACTGAATCTATAATAACTTGCTGGATTAAAAATAAACTCAATTGATTCATTATCTAATTGTAAGTGGGTATTGATTCATTGTTTATTTCTATATTTCTGGACCTAAATCTTGTATTTCTATCTTCATCTTTAGGATTCTGTCTTTCTGTTTTGAATATATGTTTGATATTTCATAAGAGATGATGTCTTTATAAAAAAATATATTATTTGCATACCTTATTTCTTTCTTCTTTTATCTTAAAGCAAACTACTATAAAGTTACATTTCTTATGTGAATAGAGATCTTTGAGTGTTGTTAAAGACCAAAGAAGTCAAACAAAGTTCAGAATTTTTGCAGTGGTCACGTGACTGACGATCGTGACGCGATTGAAGCTTACGCGAAACAATTAATTACTGACTATTACCATACTTCTTGCAAGCTAGAAGAATGTACAAACAATCCATTCGTGTCAAAAAGGTAAAAACTATGAGATGAGGTAATGAAAATTAGCTGACAAAGAAGCAATTTATGTATGACATAATACTAGAATAGCCATATTGATTATATAATAGCCTTATGTGTAAAAATGTATAAATGTAACTTCTTTCAATAACTTAATAAAATGACAAATCTCAGGACAAATCTCAGAACAAATCTTAAGACAAATCTTTTAAATAGATTGTTATAAGAGTGAAGTTATAAGTAGTTTTAGGAAAAACTATCTTGAGACTCGCCCAAATCTTTTTATGCCTCTGCCTTGATTTTGGTATTGTGTTTTGTATATGTAATAGAAGGACGGACTCTTCTATCTGCAGGTTATGCGAGCTTTTGGTCATTAGTGACAGACTTGCCGATTAGTCTACTACAGTGTATAATATACCTTAGCTTGTATACCATTCAATACTTGGGCTATTGGACTAGTGTAGGTTTTGTCAATATCTAGGAGTCTTGCTAAGTTGTTATTTTTTTCAATTAATATTTAATTAATTTCATTATTGCTAAGCTCAGACTTGAAAAATATAGCTCTTGGCATTTCTGGAGTTATTCAAATTTCTTCAATATTTAGGCTAAGATATTTGTGCATTTGATATAGGCTTTCACACATGGTTTTGTATTTATCTTATAGATATAAATGTTTTGAACTTCTCTATATCTTTTTAGATATGCTTTTATGAAATCTTATTGTTTTTCTAATTCCCATCTATCAAACATACATGCCAGATGATAGTATTTTCTTTGGTTTTGGATTCTTGAAAAACTTTTCTATCTAGGTTTCTTTCTGTCTTTTGTTTCTTGGAAGTAATGAATAGTATTATATTTTGAATAGTGAAGTTGTCTTCCTTTCAGTTATCTTTTTCAATATATCTTATAATATCTTTTTTCTCTTGTACCCAAAAAACTAACCACTCATTTCCATTGATAAACTCTTTTCATAACAGATTTCTTTTTTCTTGTAAAAGTTTAAGAGTGTTATTTAGATATGCCTTAGTTTCATTTTCTATTTCTCCTGGAATAATAGCTATTATTGCATCTAATCTATAATTCCCTTTCTTTTTTATAAAGTAAAGGTTTATTGGTGGTGCCATATCTCTATTCCTAGTAGCATAAGAGCTATGTTCATTAATGCATTATCTTTTTACTGTTTCTTGAAGTTTTTATAATTCTAGTTCTTCAATCTCCTGTATATATATTATTGTTACTTTATTGTCTATTATTGATTTATTATCTATTTGTTCAATGGTCTCTATTGATTGTCACTCTAATTTAGTTTGACTTTTAGGATTCTTGATAATTTCTATAAGCTTATCTCAATGTAGAGTTGTAGGAGATCTTCTTTAATCCCTTTACCTTGTTGCCAAAGATATGTGATATATTGAGTTAGGATTCATTTTTTGTGGAAGATTGTTATATCTACACCTAGTATCTTAGCTATAATACTATTAAAGATAGTATATATTTCTAGTGATAAGGCTACTGGTCCACTGGATTCATTATTTCTTTGTTTTGGTAGTTGTTGTAAAGTCCATAAAATAGAGTGTTCACCATGTTTATTGAGAGATTGATTAACTTGTTTACTATATCCTCTTCTTATTTATTGACAATCTGTAATATACAGTACATTGTGCTCTATTCATATTTGCTACTAGTTTAGATTTATTGATAAGTCATATAATTGCTTATTTATATTTGTCAGTTATTCTATTTTTGGATTGCAAATAAACTTTTCTGATATTGTTGTTGTTTATATTTTTGATTAGGTAATATAGAAAAACCTTGTTGTATTATTTTGATATATTTATTTATTGATATTGAAAATCCTATTTAAATTTTACAAGTTTTTATCATGTTTGTGTAGGATATCAATTAACTTGTTTGGATTACAAGTTATACATGTATGTGTGTGTTTTGTTTATAATTTTTATGTGTACACTTGTTTTGCTTGTCCTCTTTTACATAATTGTGTTTACATAACAAGATAGAAGATAGGTATATTGTTTATGTATATACTGTATATACATTTAGACTGTCTTGTCCTTGAAGAGCTTTGATATTTTTCTGAGCCTTCGAGTAACTGAAGTAACTTGATTTATCGAGTAAACTTAGTTGCTTCTTGGGTTCCTTACATTGTCAATAAAGGTGTTAACCTGCACTGGCCTGACTGTAAGCTGTGTGAAGTTGATATTGGCTTTCTTTTTCTGACTGTGAATCAGTTTACTGATCTCTTTCTGTCTTCTAAATTTTTAAGAAAAAGAAGTAAAAGAAAATTAGTAAAACAATATATACCTCTTTTCTTGATATTTCTAAAAGGCTTGTTGTATATGTATTGCAAAAGTTTGGTAGCTTGGTTTGAAAGATATGTTGTTTTTCCTTATGTGTTTGACCAGGTTTGCTTTTTCAAAAAAATTACCAAAAAAGAAATTTTTAAGAAAAGGAGGATCAACAGAAAGAGTTTTTTTTTTTAATAATAATTTCATTTAAATTTTTTTTTATTTATATCATTTTAATAATATTAAAATTAAATCTAAATAAATATAATATTAAAATTAAAATTTTTTAATAATGATATCAAAGTCACAATTCTTAAGTGGCATATTCTATATCTGTGAATGCAAGGATAAATAAAAAATAGAGATTATCTAGTGCCATATCTAGAAGATAAATATTTGATCTAATTGAGCAGAAGAAACAATCACAACATATCTCTTATAAAATATCAACAGCTCAATCTATAATGAATAGCAATTCTTATAATATAAATTTGGAAAATAACATAGATGTTCAATAAACTATAACAGTAGAAATTTTCAGTAATACTGAAATAGGAATGGGTGACAAGAAAGTAGAAGACCAAATAAAGATAGAGGAGATTACAGAAAAGATTAAAGAAGATAATATCACAAAAAAATTTGCCTATGAGACAAGAAATAGGCTATCTCTTTCCAGCATTAATCCCTTCCATATTAAAGAAAATGGAAAATACAAAATGGGGATTCTTATATCTAAGCTTTTAGGAGATTCAGAAAATGAGAGGATAAAATACCTTCAAAATGTACTAAGCCTGCCAAAAGACTTTTAACCCTTTAAGAAGGACTTTATCAATAGAAATGCCTAGACTACATTCTACTGTGAAAAAGAAGAAGATATATTGTAATACCTAAAAAAAATCAATAAAAAAGAAGAAGAAAACTTTACTATCATTCCTTTGGAGGTGGAAAAATAGATGAACTCCAAGAATATAATATACAAAAAAATTCTCCAACAAAAGACTGAAAAAGACAAGTCTTCATTAGTAGTTACTTTAGTAGATATTGATTGAAATTACTCACGTTAAGAAATTAAAGCTATCTTATTAAAATATGAAAATACAACAAATATTTATATTTATAATTACTCACATTTTCAAAGAAGAATAAGCGCTCGCATTATACCTTACTAACAATTCAAGAATTTAGAGGAAGAATGGATGATTCATATTAATAAAGAAACTATTAGAGCTATCTTCATTCAACATAAACCAGATGATAAAGAAATTAATCAAATCATAAGCAGTACAACTCTCAATCTTTAAGATTATACAGTACTCATAACATTAATACTAGTTTGATGGCTTAAACAATTAGACATATTGTATTAAAGCCAAAGTATGCTTTACTCTCAGAAACCCACTTACACTCAGAAGATGAGGCTATACTGTTATATGTTTTACATTATTACAAGATCTGGAAAAATCTCTAAAGCAATATATCTTCATGTATAGTCATAAACTTACTTGGAGTGCTAAAAAACATTTTAGAAAAGAGCAAGATTTTTTATCTGATAGACAATATCATAAGAAGACTTCAGAATTAAATAATGAATCAATATAATTAGATACTGAACAGACAGATGGAAGAATAGGAAAAACTGATATTAGACACAATAGAAAACCAAAATGAAAGTCTAACTCTAGAAAAGAAACTGATAAATTAAACAATAATATATATGAATCATACACTCAATCAGGAGCAAACCAGTCACATATACAATCAAATCAAGGCAAGAACCTAGACCCAAAAGAGCTGGATATGTTTGATTAATAAATAGCAATAATAAATTCATCAACTCAAACAGGAGATAAAATTAAGAAACTAATTGAAAATTCAAAAGTTCAGACAGCTTAGACTTTGAAAACAATGGGTCTACTCCTTGGTAACAAATCTTAGCTAATCTAAAAAAAATGAATACAAGAATTAGTAGAATGGATCAATAATTCAAAAAATGTTCTTGGCCAGGATGCAAATGAAAAACCCATCAATTATAAAATGCACCAGTTCAATTACAGTTCTATGAAGAAGAACTGGACTTCCAAAAAAAATACAACTCTTCTTAGAAGATAATAAATCCATTGGCAGGTATAATAAATAATAGTATATTTAACAATAAATTCTCAAATAATACAAGCTTTTTAGATGACTTCATTTTAACAATTAAATCCAATACTATCAAAATATCAAAAAGCCATATTCTTTACAAAATGGTGATATCAAACTATCCATTAATAATATTATAACTATAGGAACACACAATATGAGATGTATTAATACAATCCTTGATTAACAAAACTCTGAAAAAAAATTCAAGAGATGAATAATGATATTCTTGGAATTTGTAAAACAAAACTTGTATTTGGATCTGATGCATTTTCTTTCAAATTTCAAGAAACACATAAGTTCTTTAATGGCAGTAATAATAGCAGACCTAAAGGCTCTGAAGTAAACCTTTTAATCAAAAAGGAATATGAAAAAAAGCTAGCATGTATAGACAAGATAAAGGGTTATATAATAGGGACTAGCTTCTGTTAGCAAAGAGTAAATTTGCAATTTTTCAAGTTTATTTACCTTCTGACAAAAAAGAAAGTAGATGTTTACAACAAATCTTATAGAAGAAAATTCATGTAACCCAGAAAAGAGATTTAAAGAGATTTAAACTAATTGTTATGGGAGACTTTAATACTGTAATTAATCCTATAACAGATTGGTTCCATGTTAATAACAAGATATACTGTATACCAGATACAAGAAAGCTGAAATTGGATTATTTAACTTCTTAGAGGACTAAAATTTCATAGATGTTCAAAAGCTTTGGGAGGAAGAAGGCAAGAGTACTTTTATATAGTCAAACAAGTTAGTTTATAGCAGAATTGACATATCTGAATCACAGCTAAATTAAGTCTTGAAAACTTATAGGATTTTTATAATATACCAATGGAAATTTCAACCAGCAATGATTATATACTTCTAATGATTTGTTTAATAACTGATAACTTGCTTAAGAAAAAGGAGCAGAAATTATAAAAAACTAAAGATATTAAAATCCAGATACTGTTAACTCTATAGATATCTAGTGGAAAAAGTTTAGAACCTGGACAAATATAGCTTTCTTCAATTTTAAAGATCAAGTATATATAGAGTTTTCAAGTAATTTCAATGTATTACAAATACTGGATAAGACCTGATATTCATTAGAATCTACTATTATTAGAGGAGCCTTTAAGACTTTAAAGACAAAAGAAGTATATTTTAACTCCAAAAGAAAATCCAAAATTGAGAGTACTATCCCTAAACATAACTTTAATATATATATAGAGAAGCCAATAGAATTTACTATCTACTCATAAAAGCAATAAGCTTTATACCTTAAGTGACACTATATTTATCCAATACTTATTACCTATCAAAATACTGCTGATATTAAAATATAGCTAAAACAAATTGTCAAAATAGAATCAACCTTACATACAATTTGTAAAAAAAAAGAAAAGTCTCTATATCAAAAAATCAAATCAAATACAGTATATCCTTAAAATCAGATGTAAGGATCTCAAAAGCAATCAAAAATAAATACTGAACTGTATTCTCAACAGAAAATAATTCAAGATAATGATTGATAGACTTCTAGTACAAGATTGCAAGGGTTCAATATATATAGCTATGAACCTATAAACTATTAATCAGCAAGTCAAAACCTATTACCAAGAAGCCTTCAAGAAAAGAAAATCTAATTTCAAAGATCTAGATCTTAATTAAAAGGCAGAATATCAGCTTAAAGAATGGATCAAACGAAAATGGTACCTTTTTCTAAAAGAAGAAATTTCAATAGAAAAACTTGATGAAACACTAAGAAGTTTTCTCAACAAAAAGGTATCTGGCTCCTTACAGATCAGTTATGAGATGTTAAAGAATTTAGATTCAAAAGGAAAAGCTATATTTATATAGCTTTTTAATATAATTCTTGAAAATGGTCAAATACTCAAGAAATGAAAAGCAATAACATATATCCAATATCCAAGTCTAAACTAGGATACTATGAGCTTGGAAATACCAAACCAATTATATTACTGGAAAAAGCAAGACTTTGCTTTATCAAAATAGTGAATAAATGCTTGGCAACTATCTTCACAAAGTATGATATCTTGCAAGTATCAAACTTTGCCGATCTACAGGGAGAGAGTACTGTTGAATCCATCCAACTTCTGAAAAGTATATGTGAAAAGGCCAAAGAAAAAAGAAAAGAATTATGGGTACTTTTTTAAGACATGCCAAAAGTCTATAATACAATTAGTCTTGAAATATTGGAAAAGATAATGTCAAGAATTCAAATTTTATTAGTAACAAGACAACTGCTTATTAATCTTTTTAAGAATAGAAAATATTATACTATTCTTTCTATTGGACTTTCTAATCCATTTATAGTAGGGGATGGTATTGATCATGGGGAAACAATATCTCCATTACTTTGATGAATTTTCTATAACCCATTGCTTTACAAAATTCAAAATAAGTAGAATTATGGATATAATATAAAAGAAGAGTGGATATCTGACTTTTAGACACCAGAAGTTAAAAAGAAACTATTTATTAGACAAGTAGTTATTGCATATATAGATGACACAATCTGAATAGTTAGATCTAAGCAAGACATGAAGAATATTTTGAAAGAGGCTAAAAAATTCTATATAGCAAAAAATTTATAGATTAATAGCAAGAAGTCAATTTTGCTTACAATAAATTGAAATAAGCTAGAAACTGGGATAGTTCATGCTGATACTGACAAAACAGAAGTCAAGAAAATGAACAAAGATAATCAGGCATAATTCCTAAAAGTTTGATTTGAAAAAGACATAATAGCAAGAATACAATTAACTTGCTGAAAGCTAAGATTAGATCTGTAAATCTAGCAATCAGTAAAATAACTATGGCTAAGAAATATACCAGATATATTATCAATAGAGTTCTGATTTCTCAAATAGAATAATATACACAGTACATATATATTGGAGAAAAGCTATGCAATGAGCTTACAACAATGTATAAAAAAACTTTTAAGAACAAAGTCTTATCTGTAGTACAATATCAAATAGTTATATTCATAATAAGAAGATATTAAATCTCAAGAGTATATAGGAAATCCAACTTGAAAGTTATATAACTTCTCTCTTCTGTCGGTTGAACAATCCTAAAAATTCAAAAATAACAATGATTATTTATCTCAAACAGAATTAGTTGAAACACTGGAAACCTAGAAATATTTTGAAATATTTAACAAAAGTTGCCTTTTCTAAAAAAGATAACTATTTTGGCTCTTGTTAATAAACTTAAAATCACATATCAAAGTTAAAGATAGAAAGATCTTTCTAAGTCAAGGGTGGTTTACTTTCTATTAAGGTAATTTTTGAGGAGTGTGATCATAAAAAAGCTATAGTATTCCTTAAGAAATATAATATAATATTCTTAAATCAATTAGTTAACCTAACTATAGGAACAATTAGAGAATGGGGAGCAGTCCAAATATTTTTTGGAAATAAAAAAGGTTATATTTCCAGATGGTATAAACAAGTTTTTACTCAGATCACAGAAAAACAGGATTTGCTCAGAAGCTCACTCAGAAATTTAGAATAGTACAATTATGAAATTCGAACAGAACAATTATTGAATACACTGAACAAAAGAAAGACTTACTGGAGAATCACTATCAATTTATTCAAAAATATAATAGGAAAAGTCAAGAAAACTTAAGGAAATATGATTTTCACCCCATATCAGCTCAGTTATAATTATATTAATAATTTGATTCTATGTTATTCAGATCTATCCAATCCAATGACAATAGTTTCACCTTCAAAAACATATCTCTTGCCTCAACTCAACAAGTCTAAAAGTATACAGATAATAAAATCACTATTGCTTCCTGACAATCTAATAGATTGGATGTCTAACAACTCAAAACAATATAAACCTGATACTTGGAATATAGTAACAATATGTAAAGAAGTAGTGATAGAAAACTGATATATTTCATTAATAGAGCAGACCATTCACTCAAAAAAACATATTAGAAAACTTACTGATGCTTTTATATTTAATCAAAACAATAGACATAAAAACTTTACTTTTTATACTAATAGATTCTTTAAGAAAAAAACAGGAGATATTAAAACAGAGAGTCAGATGGTTTCACTTGGATTCAGACTTAAGACAATACCATTGTCAATCAATTCTTAGTAGAACTGCTATAGCCTTTAGCAGCAAGAGCAGAAATACTAGCAATATTGACAGTACTCTATACTCTATTTCAAGATACTAATGTCACTATCTTTACAGATTGCAAAGTAACTATTAGAATATGAAATACCATACAATTACAATCACTGATGTCATATAGAAAATGGATCAAAATTGCTAACTGGCCACTTTAAATAAGAATAAAAAATCTAGTTAAGGAAAAAAGCCTTACTTTAACACTAGAAAAGGTTCATGTACATAAAGAAGATTATTTGAACAATATGAAAGATACGATAACAAAATTAGCCAAAAAAGAAAATTCAATAGAATGGCAGCACACACCAGAAATGGGTGCAGTTTTCTCTATAGCTATATAGAAAGGTCTAACCATTGACATCAGTATCTGGGAGTTTATTAAAGAATAGAATTATAGAAAGATCAGCCTTAACTAGAGTAATTAAAGATGGATTCAAAATAAATAGAGTAAAGAGAAAATCAAAATAAACTGAATAGTTTTTTGAAATTAGTTTAATATATATTATACATTGTATACATCTTTCAAGAATAACAAGGACAAAAGCTTTTTAGTGAATCTTACTCATAATGAACTTCAAACATTACAGATACTCAAGAAGCAAAAACTAGAAGTTTATAAATCAATCACTTGTGTTAGGCACAAAACCTATGAAAAAACAACTGATCACCTGTTCTTGTGTTTAGCAACAAGTTTTAAAAAACTAGACATCTGAAAAGAAGCAAATAAGAAGTTGATTCAATATATTATTGATTAAGTAGAGATCAAGGATAAAGATCAAGAAGCTATACATCAAGTAGTTGATATATGACTTAATGAGATACAGTAGCAGGAACAAAGTCTTTTTAAAATAATATATGTATATATGCATAAAGACAAAATAAAAAATATTAAAGACTTCCATAAACTACATTATAAGATAAAGCCATTTATCATAAAGAAAGCTATAGGAAGACTATGCCAATGAAAGTGAAAAAATTTCAAAAAAAAGATCTAAAACAAATGCTATAAAGTGATAATTTAATGGAAAAAGACTTTGGATATTGATAGGAGATTTAAATAACAATGAGTTCTGAAGAACAAGTTTGAAAACACAAAAAATCCAGAAGAAGAAAATAATTATCCATTAGACAAGATAATATATGAAGAATAATCCAAAGGTATAAATTTCAAGAAAATTATTAAAAGATAGATAATAAAAGAAGAAAAGTGGTTAGTTATTTGATCTACTGTTTAGAATTTTAGGTGATTTACACTGATGACCTGTAAGCAATGAACTTGATAGCTAAAGAATAATCCAAGTTATTAGGAGAGCAAAATATTATTTTCTAAGTTGTATCTAGAGAAGTTAAACTTCTAAGACAGGTGAATTGTCATATAAAAATATTTTAAATTGTATAACATTTTTAAAATACACAATAAAGATAAGTCATATCAGTCTAATAGCAGATTAAAAAAAAATCTTTTTGGATAATTTTCTTGAAAAACTCACAAAACTTTTTTACACAAGAGCAAGCCTCAGAGGATACAACCAAACACTTCTAGGTAGCAAAAATCTACTTTACAACAATAGAAAAAGAGTTTCACTCAACTTAAAAAACAAATATCTCTAGATTATTTTTGCTTTTAGAAAGGAGAAAAAGCAAAAACAAGTTGATTTACGGTGGACTTCTTGAGACTCAACCTTAATTCCACAAAGCTCTTAACCAGGATAGTACAGATTAATACCTTTTTAGGCACTAAGAGAAGTCTCAGAAGCAATAGATTATACCAATAAATTAACACAATCTCAAGGCTAACTGAAACCCAAAAGGATGTTCAAGTCTCTTTGATCAAATAACTAAAAGATGATAACAACACAATAGTCTCAGATCAACTAATTCACATTACATGAATACAAACACGGTAACTTTTTAACTGCTTGACGTGTATCAAAACAAGCTAATTAATCCATAATAAAACAGTGGGATATGATAGATCAAAAAACTAGAACATGCGTGATCAACCAATACATATTATCTAAAACAAGATTAATAGTTAATTATAGCTAGTTACATGTTAATAAACAAATACCAGATGTGTAAACATATAGAAGTCATGTGTCATAGACTTACTAATATCAATATAGCAACTTATTACCATATATACTAAATAGAAAAATAATATATAACAGTATTTATCTGATCATGTGATTAAAAAGATACTTATATAATAACAACACATTTTAATTTTTGTGTGTCACATGACAACATGTCAATGAAAGAACAAATACAGTAATAATCAGAATTCTAGAGAGAAAAGAAAAAGTGCCATTGAAAGTATTGAGAAAGATAGCTTCTTAACAAGATCCTCAACAAGTACTTTGGAAAACAAAAATAATACAATATGAGCTAAGATCAATAGTAATTAATCAATCTCATATTTCTATTGAGTCAATACATGTTTCCCTGATATTTGATAATATTATTGTCAATCTATTGAGAATAGATCTATTGGTGTTGGCAAAAGAACTTATACTGCAGCAATATATCCTCACTTCCTAGGAAAAGAGACTAGATAAAAAAGAAAATTTGAAAGTATCTATATTAAAAGAAAAGATATACTGTATAATATGTTAACAAGCAAACTAGTAATATAAGTATCAAGCTCTAATCAAGTTGAAGTTACTATAATAAAAAGCACTTCCAATAGAAGTTCAACCAACCTCTACATAACTTGAAAAAAACATATTATATTAAGGAAGTCATAATAGAGAATAGAGTAGTGGTGGAATAATAATAATAATATAAAGTAAAAAAAAACTCTTTCTACAGATCCATTATCTTCCTAAAATTTTTCTTTTTTGGCAAGTGTTTAGAGAAAAAGGATAAAACAATCCAAGCTCAGCAAATACAGTAAAAAAAAACACAACTATATCACTCCA
Source organism: Acaulospora colombiana (assembly GCA_910592055.1). Lineage (NCBI taxonomy): Eukaryota > Fungi > Glomeromycota > Glomeromycetes > Diversisporales > Acaulosporaceae > Acaulospora > Acaulospora colombiana. The sequence continues at coordinate 27,256 of CAJVPT010000297.1, forward strand.
CTTGGAGTGACACATAAGTAATGATGGGTCCCTAAAATATTTAGCATATAAAATTTCACAGATCACTTATGTCCTTTTTTGAGGGACAAAATTCATAAGTCTTCACTTCAATAGGAACAAAAATCAGGAAATGCTATAAATCAATGATTTGGATAATGGAGAACAATTATAGGTAGTTTTTTTATGCTTATTAATTTAAAAATTTTAATGTTTCCTAGTGAGGGACATTTGACTTATGTTCCTGCCTCCCTCTTTAGGGACCCATCTTTACACATAAGGCTCTATAAACAAGACATTAGGAGAATAGTACATAATAATAACATTAGTACTTTATCCATTAACTTTTGAGGGAAAGGAAAAACAAAAGTAAATCTAAATCACAATAAGATCAAGGGACCCAATATCAACTTCTTTAGCTTTCAACCAGGCCAGTGCAGATTTACACCTTTCTAGATATTAGAAAGAACCTGGCAATATAATAATTTTAACTAGTAAACTAGTCAAAACTCAAAATTTACAAGACTCAAGAGGACTTAAGAAACCCAAGAGCAACAGCTAGAGATTATCAGTAACAACACATCAGCAATACATAAACAACTAGCATATAACATGAACACGAACACATTCCTTTAGACAATAGAGATATAACAACAGATTATGTGATGTGTCTCTAAATAGATAAACAAGCTCAACACATATTCTAGCTAATCACAAAACACATTTCTTACATCTGGTTTATCCCTTAATAGATCTAGCACGCATGTTACTTAAATTAACAAATAAACAGATAAACAACCTGCAATTCATGTTTACCCCACAATTGATCTACTAATACAACAGATAGATTAGGAAATCTCCAGTAATACTATTTGAATAAGTAAATAAATAAATAAACAAACAGAATTAATCTGTAAAACGTGACTCATTCAATAATCACATGACACAGCCAATATATATAGGACACAATGTATTTTTCAAATAGTAAATAAAAGGAAGAAGAATATCTTGAATACCTTAATTAAGCTTTTAAGAAAGTACGACAAAACCTCAGAACTATAGACATCCCAACAGTTGATAAGGCAAAAAAAAGAGATTTAAAAGAAGAAACAACTCACATATCAGAGACTTTTACTATCCTAGATATTATTATTACTAACATCCTAAGAATAGACAAAGCAACATTCCATAAGAAATGAATTCTTACTCAACATATCTTAACCTCTAATAATAAGGAAAAATAAAAGAAGAAGATATTCTATAGCCCTATATAGAAGACAAATTCATAGAAATTATCAAGAATGCAAGTGATCCACAGGAGCCAAAAAGTCAACCAATAAAGATCATAAAACATATAGATACTGAGTCAATGATAGATAATGAAATCACAATGACCGGTGTTCATAAACAAAAAGAGGCCAAAATACAAAGGCTTCAAGAGAAAATAAAAGGCAACAATATCAGTGATTATGGCTCATATAACACAAGAAATAGGGACCTTGTCCCATCGACAAATTCATATTTTATAGGAAGAGAAGGAATATATAGACTTGGTACTATAATGGCCAATATTTCAGAGGAAACAGAAGAAGAAATCAAGGCTTACTTAAGCAATACACTGAAACTATCACAGAGAAAAAGATACCTTTTAAAGAAAGAATTTATCAATGGAAATGAATGGGTGATCTTTTGGATACAAGAAAAAGAGAATGTTCTAAATGTATAGAAGAGATAAACTGCAAAGAGGATAATTTTACTATTCAACAAATAACTCCTCATACTTCATGTTCTACTCACAAGATCAAAAGAGAGAAAAACAAAAAAATCTTTCAGGAATTTAAAGGGAAAAATAGATCTAATATATAGTATGTCAGTCTAATAGATCTAGATCAGAAGGTTTTCAGAAATTATATAACTAAATATCTCAAGAGATATAGAACAGTTCAAAACATCCATATCTATAAGGCCAAGATGAAGACTAAGCCAAGATCTATTTTAAGCTTTATAAATATATTAAATAGGATTTCATAGAAACATGGACAACACCTATAGATACTGAAACATCCAGAACCATCTTCACTAAATCAGACTTAACTGATGAAGAGCTAAATTCCATTTTAATTGAGAAAAATATCAATTCAGCTAGACTGTTGGGTACAAACAGAATATATACTAGTTTAATAGCAAGAGCTCTATATGTTATCTAGGCAAAAGCATATTATACTCCCAAAAACCCTTATACATTAAAGAAACAAAACTTTACAGTTGTCTGTTTCGTGATAAGAGAGGATAGGGATAAGGCCTGCAACAATATATTTTCTTACAAGGTTTAAGACTATCCTAGAGTATAAAGAATCCTAGCAATAAAAAAAATATTAGCCCTATAAGTGAAGAAAGAAAATTATGTTATCAAAGATCTCAAAAAATTAATATAGATAATGACTCAACTTCAGATTCACTATCAGGTTAAAGTCTACAAGATCCTCTTTCTTCTCCCCTTATTGTCATCCCTATACTATAAAACCTATACACTCCAGAAATCAAAGACAAACAAAACAAAGGAATAATAATAGTGTAAGGCAAGAAAATTATAGAACAACTAAACTTTTCACTACAAGTAATAATAGAAAGCCAATAAGAAGACAAAGAACTTACTAGCAAAATATTCGTAGTGAGGATATCAGATCAGAGGCAGAAGGCAACCAAGATCCTTTGCAGCTCATATTGGCCAATCTTGAAAAACTGAGTGGTAGAATAAATAAACTTGAAGAACAAATAACCCTAAACAAGATAAATAGAGATAGAAGAGGGGCCAATCACTTCTAATACAGTGCAACAGGCAATCCAAAGAGACAAGAGATAAATATGTCCATTTCATTCTCAACAGCAACTAATAACAAGGATAGAGAACAAATACAAGAAAAAGTGGTTTTATTAGAACAATATAATAATTTAGATCTAACAACATTCTTACAAAAGGAACATAATATTTTCCTCAACAAAAAAAGAAAAAACATAATAATAGAAAAGGAACAGGAAGAAATGGGAAACATATGAAAAAGGGTAATTAGAATCAGAATATACAATGTCAGAGACATTACAGATAAGACAAATCATAGAAGTCTGATTGAAGAAATTACAGAACAAGGAATAGTTATAATAGATTTATATGAAACAAAACTTATCCAAGCTAATGCCAAATAAGCTTTTAACAAATAAAGAGTCTATAAACTTTTTCATAGTACCAATCCTAACACACCTTTTGGAGCAGGAGTTAGCCTTCTTATTAAAAGATACCTAGAGAAAAAGGTGACATCAATTGAAAAAGAAGATGGATATATTATAGTTGCCAACTTGCTGATGAAAAAGAAAAAGATCTGTATTATACGGATTTATATTCCATCAGATAAGCAAAGGTACAAAAAAGTGCAGGAGAAAATAATCAGCCTTAGCAAAACAAAACATAGAAAAAGCTTTTACACAATTATAATGGGAGACTTTAATACTGCTTACAACCCATTAGAAAATAGAACCTTATCTTCCAAAGCAAAATTCAAATCCTCTTGGCATCCTGAAATCCCACTATTTGATTTTCTTGATGAGTGGGGTTTATAGATACAGTCATATGAAAAGGAAAAAATAATATCTGGATATCACAAAGCTTATCAAGATATCCAATACTACGATTTGATAATGAAGAGATAAAAGAAGTTATAAGAAGTGATTACACCATAATTTCTATAACTTTACATGACAATAATCTCTTTACATAAAGTAACACCATAAAGTCTCCTAAACAACAATTAAGAAGAATAGATATTAAGAGAACATCTCCAGAACAATAGTAAACCTTTCATAAAAACTTAAATTACAAGTTCAAGACAATATTGGAATCCCTACTTAAAGAAGAACCCAATGAAAATGAAAGGGAAAACCAAGCAAACAAGATCTGGAAAACCTTTGAAGAACAAATTTGCAAAACAGCCTTCAACAAGCTCGCAACCAAGAAACCAATTATACATAAAGAAAAATCTGAATATAGACATAGTTCAGAGTTTATTACATACAGAAAAGCTTTATAGCTGAAAGAGCTTTTCAAAAAGGCTGAAGCATCAAGAAAAATAGTCAAACTGCAGACCCTTAGCTTGGCAATAAAGAAACACAATGCAATATATAGCCTTAACCATCAAATTGAAAACAATTGTATTTAACATAGTATCTCCAACTTGCCCTGGTCATTATTGAAAAAGGATATCCAGGATACAATAGAGGGATTAAAATTTATCAGGCAAAAGATTGAAGCCAAGAAAACAAGAGACACAATCAAGGTTGCTTTGAAACAATGATGTGATAAACTAAAATTCAATCAGAGAAGAATAGTAAGCTTCTTAACAAACAAAACAATAAACAAAATTGTGCTGAACAGAGTTAAGGTCACATAAAATAGTATAGAATACATAACAACCAAAACAGGTGAAATAGAGAAAGAACTAAGATAATACCATCTAGAAGCTTTTAAAAAAAGAGATGCCAACTTCAATAGTCTTATAGAAGACTGGAAAGAGGAGTATAGACCCAAGAATTATATCAAGGAACTATGGTATAAAGATCTCCTTGAACTAATCTCACAAGAGAAATTAGGTGAAATACTTTAAACATTTCCAAACAACAAGGCTCAGGATAGTCACAAATTAGCTACAAAATGCTTAAGAAACTGAGTCAGAATGGAAAGGAAATCCTGAGAAGAATGTTAAATAAATTCTTGAGATGGGAGGTAATCCCCACTTATTGGAAACAGAGCATATACAGTATATCCCATAGCCAAACCAAAACCATGAAAGTGTAAGCTAATAAACACAAAACCAATAGTTCTGTTAAAAGTAATAAGAAAATGTTTCACAAAAATTCTTACTAATAGGATGGGAAACATCTATAAAGTTAATAACATCCTCAAAGATCCCAACTTTATGGGTCTCCCTGGAGAAAGTACATCAGAACCAATCCAAATCCTTAACAACATCTGTGAAAATGCAAGAGAAAATAAAAAGGAATTGTGGATACTTTTTCAAGATACTGCTAAAACCTATAACACAATCAGTCTGGATATGCTAGACAAAGCAATCAAAAGGATTAGAATACTAAAAGATTTTATCAAAATCATGCTAAGCCTATTTCAAGACAGATAATTTCAAGTCATCTTTGAAAATGATCCCATAGAACCCATAAAAGTAGAGGATGGCATCAATCAAGAGAAAACTATCTCACTATTGTTATGGCGAATATTCCATGATCCTTTACTCTTTAAAATTCAGAATGACAAAGAAAAAGAATACAAAATATTGATCACCTGGAATTCAGATCTCAAAAGACAGACCACAAGAAGGCTAGAATCAAGACATGTACTATAGCCTTTATGAATAATATGACATAAATAGCAAGATCCAAAAAGAATATAGAAGAAATTCTCGAAACTGTGAGAGTCTTCTACAAAGCCAATAATTTCCAAATCAATAGTAATAAATCAGTCCTAATTATTATTAACAATTCTAATTGCTATCCAGAAGAAGTTCAGACTGATATAGAAAAAAAAGTGATAAAGGAGCTCAGCAGGATAGAACATATAAGATTTCTAGGAATCTGAACCGGCAATTAAAAAACTGTAGTTGAACTCAAAGAGAGTGTACTAAAAGAGATTAATGTAGTGACCTGAGCTCTTAAAAGCAAGAAATTAATAGACAAACAAACTTTGTATATTCTAAACAAGATATTAATTCCAAGGATAGAATTTAGGATGTAGTATAATATACTATCCTGAAAAATATATAACACTCTAACAGCAGCATATAGAAAGCTCTTCAAAAACAAGAGTATCCTATGTAGATTTATATCTAATAGTGTAATACATTACTCAAAGATTCATAACCTGAAAAGCATCTGGATGCTCCAGTGAGAAAATTAAATAACAGAATTATGTAATAGACTAAATTATCCTAGTATTGAACTATAAAATTTCGCCATATGATCTCCCTAGTACCCAGGATGATCCCAGTACCTCAGAACAACATATCACGATCCTTTTGGTCACCTGAAAATAAAGATCTTCCAGAACACTTCTAGAATATTGATAGT
>CAJVPT010000298.1:0-33370 GCA_910592055.1 Acaulospora colombiana
GGACAAAATTCATAGCTCTTTACTTTAATAGGGACAAAAGTCAGGAAATGCTATAAATCAATAATTTAGATAATGGAAAACAATTGTGAATAGTTTTTTTATAATTATTGGTTTAAAAATTTTAATTTTTCCTAGTGAGGGACATTTGACTTTTGTCCCTGCCTTCTTCTTTAGGGACCCATCTTTACCTATGAGGCTCAATCATCGAGCAAGTAGATAAAAAAAGCTGTGAATGGAATAGGATTCCTTAACAGATGGTTTCTTTTCAGGCAAAGAAGTGACAAGAAGTCTGAACCCTCTTATAGAAAGAAGCAACCTTTCAGGAACTGATGATATAAGACAACAATATGAAAATGCTATCAGTAAAAGGGAAGAAGATCCTTGGATAACAATAGGCCATAGAAACAATGTAGTCTACTTTAACATCAAATCATACCAAGAACACCAGTTGATTTGGAGACTAGATATGGCAGAAAATATTTCAAGGTTGACATTGACACCAATGTTACCTTTGGCTCAAATAATGATGTGAAAATCCAATATATTACAAGAGCCCTCAACTCATTATTAGAACTTATCGCAATCCATAGTGAACAAAAAAAGGAGGGAATCCAAATCATCATAGTTTTTGGCAATTTACAAGTAGCAGATAATGCAACAAGAATGGAATTACCAAATATAGATGACAATAAGTTCACCTACATATAATTTTTTTTTTTTTTTTTTGTGGGCTCAGCTTCCAGTTGGTCTTTATTTAACTTTTACTTAAATATTACATATATTATCTATTTCAAAGTTAACTAAACTTCGCAAACTATACTAGCATGTATGTTGAGAGTTTAGAGAAAGATACCTTCTGGTTCAGATCTCCGGGGACCTCCGTGACCTGTTGCTTTCCTTCCGGAAAACTAACTTGCCTAGGCTGAGTTAGTGCCATTTTCCTTATGTCTTCGTATGAAAAGGAAATTTAAAGTTTTAGTTTTCTTCCAATCCAGGCCAACGGTGTTGCCTGGTTTTACCAAGTGATTGTTTGAAAAGCTTTGGGACCATCATCCTTGGTCTCTTTTTTCTTTCCTTGTGATCTTCCGTGTGGTTTCCCATTCGACCACCTTTTCGTATCGTCTCATCCAAATCTCTTTGACGTGGTCTTGAATCTTTTCGATACACTCTAAAAGAGTGGGCTTGGTTTTCTTCCTGTAGATTTTTGCCCAGGTGCGAACCAGTTCGGTGATGCTCTTGGGGACTAAGCTCCTGGCTATCAGTGTGATCCAGCTTCTAACTTCCTTAGCGTTTACCCTTCGAATCCATTCTTGGACCCAGTCCTTGCTTCATTTCTCTCTGCTTTGCAAATAGGTTGCTATTGACTTTAGTATTTGTGTGCCGAAGTCAAGCTCACTTGCTGCACATAAATATACGTGTGCCTGGTCTTCACATGACGCATTGCATCTAATACATTTGTTGGAAGAGTATAGGTCCCCTCTTCGGGCGTGAAGCTTGGTCATGATTGGCAGCTCCTGTATCCATGATTTAAGTTTGAAAGATCTGCGTTGGTAGTCTTTCATGTCTGTCTGCCCAGTGGTAAGCTTCCTCATTCTCAGGAAGTTAACTGTGTTTTCCCAATCAACCTCGTTGTTTAGTTGTTGAAGATCACGGTTCCTTTCCAGGATACTCCATTCGAACAAATATTCATTTCTGAAGTGATTTCGCACAGCTTCTCTAACATTAAAGTTGGTCGCAAACCCCTTGTATTCTAGTTCCAATATGTTCTTATTAAGTGGGGTGATGTCTAGGCGCGTGGTTTGCCATTTGTATCTGGCCTTCCTGGCCTCTGCGTTCACCTTTGAAATGGTTGGATTGCTGTTTCTCCCAATCTTTTCGACCTTGATTCTCATGTTTTTCTTGTTAATAAGGTCTCTGGTGTTTGTGATTAGCTTCGAAATTTTGCTCTTGTTCCTGGCCATTTTTAACGCAGTGGCTATCATCTGGCTGTCTGTGTTCACTATGACTCTTGTTCTATGCGGAAGGGAGATTAGGGCTAGCATTATGGCGTTTAGTTCTGCCTCATTTGTTGTTGTTCTACGGGAGATCTTGAAAGATATGGCTTTGGTTTTCTTACCCGATTCAGTATTTTCTGTCATAAAAGCCGTGGTGTGATAATTTCTGAAGCAGCTCGCATCCGTTGTTACCTTGACTTCCTTTCATCTTTCCATTTGTAACTGCACCTGTGTGACTTTTCTTTGAGTCGTTTGGTTCTTGATCCATTCGATACCTTCGTTTGTGCCTGCCTTTTTACAAATATAGACGTCTTTTAGTTCGCTTCTGCCCTCTTTTTTGTTCTGGTTGAGCCTGGTCCTTATACTTTGAGGTGATGCTAGGAGCTTGAACTCCTTGTTTCCATCTGGATTTGCTTGGGGCTGTTTGCCACTACCTGGGACAGCAATTGTGTCCTTGTTTAACATTTCTATAATGCAAATGTCCCTGGAACCGCTCTTGTTCATTTCACATCCTGTGCATAGCCTTATGTATGGTGAGTGGGGCTCTTGTGTGAAGTGTCTCACTGTTGTTATGTTCTTATCCTTCTTTTTAAGCTTCCCGATGACCAGTTCGTCTACCTCTGTGTCCCTGTCACCAGTGATCCACATGAGTTTGTCTTTCTTAAGGGATTTGCTGCTAATTCCCTCTGCCCAAACCATGTTGTGGAAGGGGTTGGTGCCGGGGAAAAGATTTGTTAGTCGAGTTGCGTAATTTGGGTTGACCATACCTGTAGTGATCATATTGGTGATTTCTTCATAGTAGCGAGGTTCTCTCCCCTGTACCTTGCGTTTATTAGTATGACATACTTGGGTCCAGCTTATCGTTTTGGTTTTGTTGTAGTTAACAAACTGTTTCACCCATCTGAGATTACTTGCTCTGAGCTGGTTTCTATGTTTGTCAAACCACTTCCTCCCTATATGATCTTCAATAGATGTTAGATCATCACTAAGTGCTAAAGTCTCTATCGCCTTTTTCCTAAATGCAAAACCCTGCCTTTGTGTATTGATTAGTATATCCTGTACAAAATTGGTACCCGTCGAGTGGACTTTCGGACACTCTTCCAGAATGCTCGTCTCTGACCATGCTGCCCACTGAAGGTTTGTGACACTTTCTCTGCATAGTCTACCAGCATGATTAGTCACTTGATGCAAGTTTTCGAATATTGTTAGATGTTTCTGAAGCATGCGTGCTTTCAGACTGAAAGTATTGTAGCCGAGATCACTATGGAAGTTGGCGTTCGGTACTGAGGTAGCAAAGCCTGTTTTGTGTTTGATAATTCGCCGCAACTTTCTGTCTAAACGCTCTATCGTGGCTTCTGTTAGACAAAGGTCCTGTATAAGATATTCCAGCTTGAACAGGGTTTACCTACATATAATAATGGGTTCCTAATATATTTAGTATATAAAATTTCACAAATTACTTATGTCTCTTTTTGAGAGACAAAATTCATAGCTTTTTACTTTAATAGGGACAAAAGTCCAAAAATATTATAAATCAATAATTTGGATAATGAAGAACAATTGTGGATAGTTTTTTTTATAATTGTTAATTTAAAAATTTTAATGTTTTCTAGTGAGAGACATTTAAATTTTGTTTCTACCTCCACCTTTAGGTACTCATCTTTATCCACATGCAAATCAGTAAACAATAGATCAAAAAAGGCAAATCCATAGTAGTCTAGAATATTCCCCTAAATATAAAGCTTATCGAGGTTAGACAACATTTTGTCAAATTTGATAGTGTCACAGAAATCAATATGAACATACAAAACTTATGACAGTATATCACAATTACCTTTTAGGAAGAGATTATTAAAGATGCACTTGTCAAAAAGCATAGCATTCTTATCAAAAAAGATGCAGTTAGAATCAACGATAACAGTTGGTCAACAGATCAAATGAGAGAAAGACACAGTATTGTAGTAAAACTGGTCAACCTATCTCCTGATACCACAGTATGGAACCTGAAGCAAGTCTTAAATAAGATGAAAACATGGATATACTATATCCTATACATCTACTTAACAAGATACAAACTGAAGAAATTTGCAGTAGTGAGCTTCAAAACAAGAAAAGATCTGTTTTCAGTAAAAACATTATTTTCATCCTCAGTGAGACTACAATAATCTTGGTCCCCATCAACACACCTCTCTATCCGTCTGTGATATAACAACACACCCTACAAAAGGCTATTCTATCAAGGTGAGGAGGAAACAATAAAGAGAGTTTAATTATATCCAAATAGAAAAGTATGATCAAATTTATAGCAAATCCAAGCCAGTCAGAACAGGTGGTTTCAAAGCTGAGATGTCATCAAATGATAGGAGCAGCAATAGACCAGTATCATATGCAGTAACTATATGAGCTAACAGCAATCAGCAAAAAAGAGAAGCAAGAATCAAAATTAATGAAACTATCAGAAACAATCATAACATTAACAAGAATGGATGCAACAACCTCAAAACATATAGAAGATCATGAGAATGCTTACAATGGTTCAATGAAAGATAACAAATCTCAAGGAGATGATAGCAAACCTTGATGAAAGGGTTATGAATCTAGAAGCATACAATCAGGAATACTATGATGAGATGGAAACATACTCTGACAGTGACAGTAAGAAGAAGAACTAATCACTAGCAAACAATCAAGGAGGCACAGAAACCTTGAATCAAGGACATTAAACAACAAATATCAGGAAAAGATAATAATAGATCAACAGAACAATGGATAGCATGATACAAAGAGTACTCAAAGCCATTGAAGTATTACCAGATAGTCAATAACAACACCAATACTAATTTTAATAAGTAATACATCAAGAAACAAGAGAACATCGCAAGATAGAAATAGAAAAAAAACACAACCCACTAAAAAACCACTAGATCATATAGAAAAAAGATTAACAATATAGATTGCAACATCTAATATAAGAGGACTCAACAAAAAAATAAATAGGATAAGCTGAACAGAGTTATAGTGTAAGAAAAACTGGGATATTGTAATTAGCCTTAAGACCAACAGAAGCGATTATGCAACAAAACACTGGAAAACCAAAGAATATAAGTTTTACTGAACTAATACAAACCAAAAACAAGGATCAGGAGTAGGAGTAGCTCTCAAATACCAGTTTGTAAAAAGAATTGTAAAGAAAGAAATAGTTAGGTAAGAATTATTATGCTTGACCTGGCATTCCTATATAAAAAGTATCTCAAAATAATAGGCATCTATTCTTCAACGAAGGCCTCAGAGAGACACAACTTCAAAAAAAAGATAACAAAATGGCTCAGTATATGCTATAAACCAAACTAGAAAGTTATAGTTTCAGGAGACCTAAATGATACAGACATGTCTTATATAGATAGGTTTTCTAACAAGCATCACTGTTTTGAGAACAGAATGTCATTCAACAGCATCCTCATTAAGGACATGAAAGATCATACATTAATTGACACATTCCACACAGCTAATCCATATAAAAGAGAATTTATATGGGAAATAAATCCAGAGACAGCAAGTAGGATTGACCAAATTTGGATTACACAAAATGAGCAATTAGAACTGCTGGCAGCAGGTATCAAAAATGGATACAAATAGCTATACAAAAGTGATTATGGCATTGCAGTTGCCAGAACACACCTAGCATTTCTCCTCTTGAGACAGAAAAGAAATATACAAAAAAAGCTCAATATAAGATACAACTGGGCAAATACTGAACGGAAGAAGTGGACAAAGCAAATAGAGAAAGAAATAAATCACCTCAATAGCTGAATAAATCCAATTGGAAATGTTGATAGAATATGGTACAACTTAAGAGAAATAGTTCTTAAAGTGACAAGTACACATATTAGAAGATTCAAGAAAACACAAATATACTTAGGTAACAAACAAAAAAGGTGCAGCAGGATAGTCTCAACCATAACAATCAGATTATGCCAACTCAAAAAGCTATTGATAGAAGGAGAATAAGAACAAATCAGTAAAGAAAAGCAGGTGAGAATTCACAGCTGGGCTGAGAAGAACAGCATTGAACTTCTCAAAGAACTTATCACTCCTAAAAACTTCAAGGCTACAAAAATTTTAGTGGTTGAAGAAATTAAAAGCATCAAGAATGCTTTATATAAATACCTATGCATAGCAAGAAGCAAGAAAATCCATAAGGCTATCAACAGTTCCTTGGTCTGATATACTTCAACAAAAAAAAGATGATAGACAGTTTTCTAGAGAGGGAAAAAAGGAAAATCAAACTTAATAAGATAATCCTAAACAACAAGAAGCCAGATATTGTATCGAATAAGACTAAAATAAAATCACAGGTATGAAACTACTTTTAAAACTGGACCAAGAGACTACAGCCTTGAGCAATTTCATAGAAATGGAAAGAAGAATACGAACCCCTCCACTATATGGACATGAAATAGTACACAGAAGTCACAATAGTCTTTTCATTACAAGAAATAGAAGATATTATAGCCAAGGCAAGTAGAATTTCAGCCCCGGGCCCATCATAAATCCCATACATAACATTACACCACCTGGATCCCACGGCAATTGGGAGAGTCAAAAACATCTTTAATATAATTTTACACTCCGGTTAGATACCATGAATAGAAGAAAAGAACTATTTATTTGATTCCAAAGACACATAACTAGGGCAATAATCTAATGAAGGTTCAACCTATCACACTCTTAAAATCAATTAAAAAAATATTCACGAAAGCTCTGGTAAACAGGCTGTCTAATATACTTACTAAACATGAGATTCTATCAGAACACAATTGAATGGCTTTGCCAGGAATGAGTATAATAGAATCCATTTTTGAAATAAACATAGTCATTGAAAATGCAAGAGAAAATAGAAAGGAACTGTGGATCCTTTTCCAATATATGAGCAAACCATATAACAATGTGGATTTGGCCATCCTGGCATAGACTATGAGAATAATTAAGTTTCTGGGAAAACTTAATGATCTCATAATGGAGAACTTCAAAGATAGAAATAATACAGTTATCACAGGATTAGGAACAACAAATCGATATAAAGTTAGAAATGGGATCGATCAAAGAGACGCAATATTATTACTCCTCTGGTATATTTATTATAACTCACTAATATGCAGGGTCAACAAAATACAAGAGTATAGAAGCCTCAAAAAAATATATGACTGGATACAGTTCAGAATGTTTCGTAGCATTACAAATACATCTGTTATAGCATATATGGTTGACACAATATGGATAGCCAGAAACAAAAAACAACTAGAGATTATCTTGAAGCTAGCCAGCTCTTTCTATAATCTTGTACAAGTCAAATTCAATTCAGAAAAGTTAAACCTTCTTATAATTAAGAATAAAAAAGAGTCTGAAATAATGTTTGAGTACAATATTATTGGAGTCACCCAGGAAACAGTTAAAATACCTAGGAATTTGGTTCGACTGGGACAGTAAAAAAAAACACCAAACAAACTTGGTTGGCCAGATAATATTAAACCTCACCAATCACCTACTTTGGAAGAGACTAATAGATAAACAAGTCCAATACTTAATTAACCATATAATTCTGCCTAAGATAGAGTATTTGGTACAGGATCTATATCTTTTAGAGGCAAAAGCAAATAATATTGATAGAAAGCTTAGAAGAATCTTCAAACACAAGGTGGGTTTTGTCACTTCAACCCCAAACTGCACCTTTTTTAGTGACTTGAGATACAGTGTCTTTAATTTCAAAGCATGCATGCTTCAAAAGCATATCACATTACTCGAAAAACTGCACTCGGTAGTCAATCATGCAAAAAGATTATGTAGAGAAAGAATAACAAATCTTCAATGGGAAGCATTATTAGACACAAGCATCCTAAAGACATGCCCAAAAATATATCCAATGGGCACGAACTTTTTGTAAGACATATTTAACAATATACAAAAACAAGGTTTTTTCTTCAGAAACATAAAACAAATATATAAAATATCAGAGTCTAGGACTGATATTATTAAAAACACTCATGGATTCCTACTGGTTTGAGAAGTATAGAAACAAGCTCAGAGAAAGTGATCTAAGGTGAATAGAGCAATTTATCAACCATAATAAGACCAAATCCATCAGCTAGACACAAGAATGCCAAACTGTTGGATGCAAAGTTCAAGAAAGACAACTATGTTTCTATAAAGATATCATCAACAAGTTAATCACAGGTAGTAAAAACCCTGGCTACTCAACAAGGTTAATCAACCTTCATTCTGGCACAAACTCTTTCATGGTAGGATCTGGGCTAACAAACTGAGCAGCAGATATCTAAAAAAGAATAAGCACATTTGAATAGCAATGCTAAAAGAGATAGTGGAGAAAAAACTGCTTTTGGAAAAACTAAAGAAGAAAAATATAAATACTATCATAGCAAGGTATTACATTATGACACTTCCTCTTCATACCTAATAACATGTCTGGTATATATATTAACATGAATACAGAAGAGAATATCTGTATAATAAACCTTACAAGTAAAGATATGATAGTAGTCACAAAAAGCAGTAAACAAGTCATGTCAGACAAAAGGACAAGCAAGGTAACTAAAGCTCCTTTTATTCCTGGATAGCATTGAAGCAAGACTCTTTCAACACAAGAACAATCTCATAACCAAATTGAAAGACATTTACATCCTGGATCCCATATATATGAATGAGTTTGACAGATAAATCAAGGACAATACTAGCCAGAAAAGGCTCAGGTACTTGCAACAAAGCTTGAAAGATTGGAAAAAAGTTAGAATCACAACTGATGCGGCTGTTATAAAAGCTTACACACTATTGCATTCTATATAACCAATATGGTGACAGAAAGCGAGATAGAGATAACAGCCTTCAAAATCTTCCAAAAAACAATACCAAATAAGGCAGAGTTAAATATAGTTATGATTGCATTGACTTCTCTTCCAATGGGTACAAAGGTGATAATTTATATAAATAGTTAAATAATCACAATAGCTTTGAAAGTCAGGAAGAACAAAAACAAGATAGCATAACTAATAGAATACACAAAGGATTTAATTTGCTTTAGCAACTTCAAACTTTAAGTTGAGAAAATCAGAAGAAATAAGACTCATATATACACCAGGATAGACTCTGAAGCCAAGAAAGCAAGATTTAAATGGCAGATAACTAAGCTAGAAATTCCTCCTATTAATAGAAACGTACTTGAACTGATGTACAAAGACCAGGCAATTAACTATGACAGTAGGGAAGCAGTTAGGAATCACTTCTGGAATGAACAAATCATGGAATGGTATTACCTGGAAAGAAATCAAGACTTAAATCAGGATTGTGATGTAATAGACTGAAAGGCAATGGTTGACTTCCTGAGATTGAAAAATATCATGGCAGAAGTCACGAGTACTAAAGATCATCAATAGAAAACCTTCAAACTAAAATCTTGAACCCAGGAATTGCCGATCATGGCCAAGCTCCATAAACAGAGAGGTGATCTCTACAAATCTAGCCAGTGCATCAGGTGCAAGGTGGCACCAAAAAACTAAATGCATATACAGTATACACATGCAGAGAAAACAACTTTGATATTAGCAACCATATGATAGAGTCAATTGCACTTTTTCTCTAGAGTAGGAAAAAATGAAGTAAGTTTTGGATACAAGAATGGATCACTAAGGTTATAAGGAAGAGAGCCAACCTTTGGACATATATAATAGCCAGAAGTTTAGTCCCTCATGACATAGCTAAAATGATTTGCAATTGGACAAAGATCTTTAAAAAAAAAGTCAAACTAATCCTAGTGGAATGCATGAAAGAAATCCAGAAAATCACAAGAGTAATCTGAAAGTAGAAATGTGAAGCTCTAATTAAGTGAGAGTTATTCCAGGAAATATCAAGAACTGATAAGAAAGTAAAGGGCAAATAAAGTCAAAACATATCTAAGAGTATTGTTTTTTCAATTGTATTATCTATATTCTTTATCCACTAGAGAATTATAATCTTAGATTAAGATATAATTGGAAACCATGTTTCCTTAGTATCCACAAGATATCATGATCCATGTTTTGTTTTGTCTTAAGAAATTGCTAGTAAGATATATTCTTATTGTATTGATTGACCAAAATAGATTTTATAGATTTTGAAGTCCCATCCTGAAAATTTATTCTAGAGTTCTCTTGTCTTTTATCCTTTACAATCAGGTCCTTGTATGAAGTTGTAATTGTCTGTCTCATATATGATTCAGGTTGTATTCAGTATAATTGTATAGTAATGTATTGAGAATTGTGATAGTAAGGCCATATTTGTATTTATACTTTGTTGTAATTTTTTCTATTAGAGAGTTGCACTCACCTTTGAAGAGTATCATATTATTAAGTAAGTATTTTTTTTTTTTTTTTGAAATGGTGACTTATCCTTGTTTTATTAAAGTTTCAAGTTAGGACAAAATGTAGATACAAGAAATAATTATTAATAAAACATTTCTAGAGTTGTCTATAAGAGTTAAATTTTATGCTACTACTATCACTTTAATTCCATAAGTTGGTTACTCTTTGAGGGCTTTGTTAGTCAAGAACATATTGCCTGTTCCTTGGCTACTTTCAATATCTCTATGTTATAAAATTCTAGCCACTTCAATTCACAGGATGGCTTATTATCAGGAAGAATAACTTGAATCAATCTAATTCGCACACTGGGAAAGAAGATCTATTGATTCTCCTAGATTCTTCTTGACATATGTGCTTAGATAAGACATGGCATTCTAAAGAAAAATATTAAGAGAGGTGTTTGTGTTTGATAGGTGTGTCAGTATACAATGAAAAAGTGAGAGTATCAAAACTCTTCAAAACAATACTATCCCAAATAAGTGAATGTGCACTTTTAATTTTTTATGCTCTTTTTTTAATTATTTGTTAAAAATTAATACTTGTAATATAAATGTAGAATATTATTAATCTTATTTTATTTAATTAACTATTTGTATGTAAGTAATAATTGTTAGCTTCTAGTTTTCCTGTTTCTATCTTCCAATATCATTTTCTCAGATAGAAATATAAAATACCTAATCATGTTTATTTGTTTTAATAAGGAATTAAAATATAATATTATAGATTTTATTAATTCGCATATCAACTTTTGCAATAATTTTTCATTTACTTTTTACTTTTTTTTTTTTTTTAACTAGTCCAACTGACAGGGTGAATCTTTATTGAGAAATTAGTAGTATATTTTTAGATTATATGAGTGTTTTATATAATCTTTTAACTACCTATCCTAGTTTAGTTCACCAATTTTATCATATTGCGGTACCATTTTTGTCATTGCCCTGCTCTGTTCAGAACTGTAATGTTCCAAAGATCTGCTATGGACTTCTTTTATTGATAATTTTCAAGGGGCTGTATTGTATATTCCTTAGTGGAGCTTGTTTATCACTTGATAATCATGAATATTATGGATAATTCTTACCATGTTTGGGTCCTTCACAGGTTAGTTGAAACTTAGATAGTACAAGTTTTTGATTATATTCTTAATATCCAGGCAATTCAATGGTGTCATGTAATTGGATGGCATATAGCCTTCCATTGTCTCATTTTTAACCACTCTTACAAGTTGACCTTATAGGAGTTTCTCTTGATTACTTCATAATAGATTGCTTCTTCTATTGAATTGATTACCTTGATAATTGTTTCCAAATTTCTTCTCCTAGGATCTGCCTCTATAGGTTTCCAATATGGCACTAATGCTAATCACCAGCCTTCGTAATAGCTGTCCTCTTTGATAGCCATTAGTTTCATGATCTTAGAGATCTTCCATTAATTATTGTTACAACCTATTACATTTTTGACAGATACAAATAACTAAAGTCTCCCTTATCTTCCATAGAGTGTATTTTTGCAAGAGATGGATATACTTTCCATATTCATTAAGAGCATGAGCTAATCGACATTTTTCCAGATGTGTTTTTGAATCCTTATATATTCCAAGTGATAGATTTATCAAAGATTTTCCTTAGTACTAAAACTGGTCAAGGCATAAATGACCAGAATTTTTTATATCATGGTCAAATGGTGGAAATCTATAGGTTGTTTATGAGTACAAGGGTGTATGTGGTGATGAACATGCATCTTGTACAACATAATCTATATTGCAGAAACTGTTCTTAGGTGGGATTGAACCAATAATTCGTGGATAGTGACCTAGAAATATACTCACTGCATTATTGATCCTCAGATCTTATAATTTTTTATTTATATCTCTTGAATAAACTTTATTTATTCTTAGTTTATATTTGTCAGGAATAGTTTTTATTAAGGCCTTCATTTATGCTTTTGCTTCTTCTAATTTTAGCTTATTCTTGATAACCAGTTTTATTAGTTTTGCCTTTTTACTACTTCTCCTAGATTGAATTCTTCAGTACTTTTCTAAATTTAACAAACTTTTGGATTTTAATATATTGGCTACTTTAAATTCTACAATTACTCTAGGATCAAGTTCAGGTTCTACAAATTTGAGCTAATCAATTTTCTTTTTTAAATCTTCTATTTCATTTTTTTACTGTTTTGATTTTTCAGAAAACTTGTTATTAATATATTCCATTATTTTACAAATTCAGTATTTTCTCTTTTTAGTTTTTCAATACACATGCATAATTCTTTATTTTCTAAATAAATTGATTAATTAATAAAGGTAAATTTTAATAATTCAATAATAATTTAATTCTTTTTTCAATATTCTCTATAGTTTAAGTTTTAGATGGCAATTTAACTTTCAGTATTAATATTTATGCAACTTCAGATATCTATATTTCAGGCAATGCAATAGATAGCCTTTTTCTAAGCAATTCAGCTGTCATAGTAAGAATTGAAAATTCAGTATCAGATATTACTGAATAAACTATTAATACTTCTAATACAGTTGATATAAAGGAAGTTTGCAATGACAGGAAAAATTATGAAAGTTGTGAAAATAAAGATGACTATTTTTTGTAAAAAATATATTAGTTGATTTTTTTTATTAGACATTTTAAATATCAACAAAAAAATATTAAATTAACAAATGATTATTTAAATAAAATTATTCATAATGTTTTAATACAATTCAAGATTACAACAATATTATACTATTATTCATTACATTATATTACAATTTAAAGTTATATACTATATTATACTATATATTATTTATCATATTACACTTGTATTATATTATAATTTTAAGCTATTTAATATATCAATCACAATTTTGCCACTCTATATTACTATTTACTAATTTTCAAAAATGTCAAAAAAGTATTCAATTTCAGTATTACTTAATGAAAGTTTATAAAAATGCAAAAATTACTTGTGATTACAGTAAATACAATGAATTACTTATTAACCCATGAGCACAATTTTCCTATAGATATCAAAAAACAAAAGCAAACATTTGACAAATAAAGAATTCACATTTTAATACAAAATGAGAAATATTTCATTAAGTCGAATTATATTATTAAGTAATAATTAAAAAAATCTAAGATTGAATAATACAAGTTCTAAAAATAATGAATCTGAAATTGATAATAATTAAGAAATACAATAAATAATATATATATATATATTTTTTTTAAAAATTCAACTTGATTGGAGTGAATTTATTAAGTATTTTATGATAGTACAGTATTGATTACATAAGAGATTTATCTAACCTATTTTTTCTATACTACCTATCTAATTGAATATCTCAATTTTTGATATAATGTGACTAATGATGGGTCCCTAAAGTATTTAGCATATAAAATTTTGCAGATCACTTATATTCTTTTTTGAGAAACAAAATTCATGGCTCTTCACTTTAATAGGGACAAAAGTCAGGAAATATTATAAATCAATGATTTAAATAATAGAGAACAATTGTGGGTAGTTTTTTTATAGTTATTAATTTAAAAATTTTAATGTTTTTTAATAAGGGATATTTGATTTTTGTCCTTGCCCCCCCTTTAGAGACCCATCTTTACCTTACATCCAAAAGTATGATCAGTCTTATAATATCTAGATTGTTTTGCCAATCTTTTGATTTTAATATTAAGTAGATAGCTCTTTTGTTTCAATCATTTGGGGTATTACCTTTTTTGATAATTCTGTTGAAAGGTAAGTGAATTTCTTCTATTGCTTTTGCTTCTAGTTTTTTGTAGACTATGTATGGAATCTGATAGCTCTTGAAAGCTGATTTTATGCTTCTGTCTTGGATTGCTTTTTTAATTTTCTTAGTGGATATTTTTATGAAAACTGAATAATACTATCTAGAGTTGATATTTTTTTTTGGTTCATATTCTGCTACCTATTAAGGATAGTTGAAAATTGATTTGATATTTCTGGCTGGTATCCAGTTATAGAAATGCTGTCTAACCCTGCTTTTAATTTTTTTTGGATTGGTTATAATTAAAACTTCTTTGTTTTCTGTAATAATCTTGTTTAGAATAATAGTTCTCCTGAGTTTTTTAATAAGACTATTGATCATTACTCTTTTATTTATTACTAAGTATGCTTGTTTACTTAGAGTTCTATATTTTATTGTGAGAGCTTGTTTTTTATGGATAATTGCTTGGGCAATGACTTTGTATCTGTATATAATTTTTTGCATATAGTCTAATCAATACTGTGGAAAATTATTAGAATATTTTATCTTTAACTTGATAAGATACTACTAAATATTTGAAAACTTTTTTTGAAGTTTTTTTAATATGGTGAAAAAAAGTTTGTTTCTAGATAGCTTTTAGTCTATTATGGAAGAGCTGCATCTATATTAGAGATTCTTTGATTATGTCTTCCTTCCTAAGTATTTTTTTTTTCTATATTATTTACTTTTTGGATGTGAAGCTTGGCTACTTTGAGAATGTAACTACATTTGCTGTTCTATTGCCTGTTTATTGATTTTGACTTTGTGCTTTTATTTTTTAGAGCTCTATCTATTTCTAGGAAGAATTCTTTCTATTATTCACTATTTGTTAGTTATCATTTGTACCTATAGTTTGGCTGATAATAGAAGATCTCCTTATATGTGTTTAGTTGTCATATTTCTATCTCAGTTATGGTGAGTCCATTGTTACTAAAAATTAGAAAATCTAGGGTTTCTCTAATGTAAACTTTTTTGTTTTGCCAGGATGGAAGTATGTTTGTCCAAATTTGATCGATTTTACTGCTTCTATTATTTTTGTTCCAAGTGAATTCTCTTTTGCCTGGATTGTGAAATCTATATACCATATATTTTTTAGGCTATAGTCTATAAGTAATTCTATTTAAAAGCCTGTCAGTTTGTTGAATGTAATTTGTTTATACACATTGTTTTTATCCTATGCTAAATTAAAAACTCTGTTAAGGTCTTCTAGGATAAGGAAACATCAATTATTTTAAAAAGTTTTTTTTATCCATTGCTTTAGTTTGTTGAGAGTATCTTGCTATTCTTTGTCTCTTTTGTCTACATAGAAGTAGATGCCTATAATTCTGAGTTTTTGTTTTTTGGAAAAAATGAGGTCTGCATGAATTAATCTTCTTTTCTAGATGTTATATTTATAGATGCAGTTTGCTATATCTTATTTTATTATTAAGTTTAATTCTTCTAATCATTTATTTATTATTGTGTGACTAAATTATATTGTAAAGTGGGTGTTTTCAATATTTTGATTGTTAATAGATACTATTGGTCTCAGTTGTTACTATAATATCTCAGTTCTTTGTTGTATAGTCAGGATCAAAAAAAATTGGATTTTTTTTTTTTTAGAAAATCTCTGTAAGTCATGTAGTTGCCACACAATTAAAAAATTTTTTTTATAAAAAAAGGAAATCAAGGATTGTGTATTATATTATAAGTCAATATTTTCTCAATCATTAGCTAGTTTTGTAGAAAGGAGATATTGAATATCAGTCAAAAAAAAATATATCAATATAAAATTCTATTACAATTGTGAAATAATGGTATTGTGATCTAATTTATATTTGACCGGTGTGTCCAAGTGGAATTGCTTTTAAAAGGACAATTTCCAAAGAAAGAATTAAGAAATGGTTTATAATAAAGAAATATCCAAGAAGAAATTCACCAAGAATCCTTTAAACAGTGTTACAAAGTGTTTCTCAAGAAATATGGTTCACTCAGAACCCAAGTTTATTAATAAATCAAGAAAACTAGAACAATTTTTTTAGTCCTAAAATCAAAAAGAGATATCCAATCTCTTAAAAAAAAAGTGAAGTTATTCCTAAACTTCCAAAGTCAAATGAAGTTGTATTCAAACTTATCCTACTTTTGAGCGAATTATGACTGCTTATATACTTGTAAAAATGGGCCACTTGGGACACTTGGGCCTTCTAGGCCTCCTGGGCCTCCTGGGCTGCCTGATCTACGGTAAATTATGTCACGTGCTATATTTGATAAAGTAATCTACACTAATCAAGTACCAATAAGAATATCAAAGAATATCAAAGAAATAATTATAAATAAATAGATAAAAATGGAAATAGAATGAAGATCATGACTAAAAATAACTATTCAATGGTAGTAGATGCTATTTTTATCACAGTATATGAGATGCAAAAAAAATGCATACACTTGCAAAGTTTTCTCTCTCAACTATCTATGAAAATTTAAAAAAGCTTAAAAAAATCAATTCTAATAAACATTCAGGTGGAAATGGCTGGTCAAAAAAGATTGATGAAGCTTCTTCACAAACACTTGAGCAGTACATTTATAGGAATAATTCACTATTAACAAAGGTACACAACCAATTCATTATATACTGAAAAGTCAGATAAAGATTTTAGCTTGGGAAGAGTTCTGTATTAGGAAAAAATCAACTTTATTTTTTTTTTAACAAATTATAAATGCTAGTTTTTATATATAAATTCTTTGGAAATATATTTCAAAGATTAAAAAAATGTTTAGTAACAAGTAATATTTCCAGCAAGATAATAACCTGAAGTATACAAATTGTTTGGCAAAAGCTTTTATTGGTAAAAATATGCCAGATATTATTGATTAGTCATCAAATAGTTCCAATTTGAATTCTATAGAAAACCTATGGGATATTATCAAGGACAACATGAAGAAATATATATCAAAAAATCATAATAAGTTGGAATAGTATATAGGGAAGAAATAGAAGAAAATCTCAAAATTTGTTCTAATAGAATTGGTTTAATCAATAAGAAGATATTGTAAATTATAGAAAAAAAAGAAAAGCATATCACATGTTAAACTTTATTTTTTAAAAATACATTTACTAAACTATATATAAATAAAAGCTTATATAATTCCATATGATCATTATCACACAATAAAAAAAAATAAATTCCAGTTTTTTTTTATCCTGACTGTATATCAATTGAACCAGGTTTCTCTCTTATATTTACTTATTAGATCTTAAATATTGATAGTTGTGGTTTGTCATATTGAATATTGAATATTTATTTTAATGTGTACCATTTAATTGTTGTTACTG
Organism: Acaulospora colombiana; assembly: GCA_910592055.1. NCBI lineage: Eukaryota > Fungi > Glomeromycota > Glomeromycetes > Diversisporales > Acaulosporaceae > Acaulospora > Acaulospora colombiana. Next base: position 17,485 of record CAJVPT010000298.1, read on the forward strand.
GAGTTGTCTTCTAGTATATAGTTATTTGAATAGATGGTGAAATTTAATAAAATTTGTTTTTATATATCCTTAGGTGTCTTTTTAGATTATATATCATAATTGTTATATGATGAATTTTCTAATAGAGAAGTTTCTAATATATAGCTCATTAATAATTTTTAAAAGAGAAAGAGGTTGTACTAGGAATTAATTCTGAGATTGCATTAAGTATCTTGTATATGTTTTGATTTATTTTACTTATAAACTTGTGAATCTATTATTGTTAAGCTTGGATATTAGAATGCTTTTTCTCATTTGATTGTGGTGTGAGAGTCTTATTTTAATTTGAAGAGCCTTCTTCTTCATTCTCTGTTATTATGATATCTGAAAGATTGTCTTATAAAACTTCTAGATTGTATACTTTTTTATCCAGATCACTAACATTTTCTTTGATCTCTTTGATTTCTTGTTTAATTTCTTTTAGGAAGGCTATAATGTCAACAGTGTTGGATTGCTCTCTTGGACTTTAGTTGATTGGTATTATTCAGATTTAACAATTGCTGCATAAAATCCTAACTTGATATAATGATATTGTGAGGTTTTAATTTGATTTCTAATTGAAGTAATATATGTCAATTTGAACTTGTTATATAATTTTTCAAACTTGTTCACATATTCTTTATTGTATTTTCTCTATTGTATTTTTCTTTCTTTAATTAATAGTCATTGAATAAGTATTTGAGTTGTTGCAGATTGTGTACAGTTTTGTTTCAATTTGTTGCCAGGTGCAATTGAAGTTTCAAGTTAAAATTATTGAGATATGGTAACTTTTAAATCTTCCTGACTAATAAAATTAATAACTATTAATCTCTTTCTTTGATATGACATTTTTCTTTATATATAGCAAGTCTTGATCTTAATTTGTTCACAAATTCTTCTTAGATTAAATGCAGAAGTATTGGATAATAGATTGATGAGTTTGCTATAGTTTGTTTATGTGCTTTATTTGGTTCATATCCTATTGTGCATCAAAAACTCTTACCAAGTTTACTTTGAAGGGAACATTATATTTGTTAATTAAAGTACCTTTGTTCTCTTTATTTATATAAGTGATCATTATTGTCTGTTATATTTATTGTGTTAACATTGTAATATTATTAATTACTTCATATTTGACAAAATATTGTTGTACTTCTATGAGTTTGATGTTCAAGGAAATATCTTATACTCTAATACCATTTTCTTGTTTTAGGACTGGATTTGCATGTTCTATAAGGCCTATATATTTGTTGTCTATATCAAATAGCAGATTATTATAAATCTTGATTGCTTCTTATTTGTTATTTAAAATGGTAATGATATTTTTACCTCTTTTTTCTTTTTGCTTTGGATTATTATTAGTTTCTTTGGTGAGTTTAAAGCCTTGATAAGAAAAGTTATCTTCTAAATTGGGTTTTACTTGGCAAGTCTATTGCAGAAATACTAATATTGATATACACTCTATTATATCGAATGGTTTTGTCAAAATAGAAAAGGAATCTTGGTTTGATAATTTAACTGTTTGCCTTCTGCTTGTCCTTGTTGCCAACCTATTGCCAGCATGAAGTTGAGACTTGTTAGTCTTCTTCTATCTTCATCTCTATGTCTAAATTATCTATATTGCTACTTTTTGTATCTCTATGGTTGGTTCTCAAAGAGTTTCTTCTTGCATCTTCATGTTTGATATTGTTAGAATACTATTGGATTGGTTTATTGTTGAGTCTTTAGTAACCATAATGTTTTCTTCAACTTTTTTACTCCAGTTGATAGTCTAGTTAGTTTCAGTTAATGCTTGTGATATTGTAACTTGTATCACTAGGTTCTAGAACATTTGTTGGTTATTAAAGTCTTAACTATAGATTTCATTTTAATTGTTTTCCTTGACTTTTTCCTTTGTTTATAGTGTTTTTCTTTGCTACTTGCATTTTTATTTCTTTGTGTAATTTGTTTTTATTATCTTTTGTGAGAATATTCTTATTATAGTTAGACCTTCACAGAGTTATTTTACTATAAAGTTTTCTTTAAAAAGACATTTCTCTATTTATTTTTTCTTTTCCTTTAAAAATTACTATAAAAGAAAATTTTTTGAAAAAATTAGATCTGCAGAAAAGAGATTTTTTAAAATTTTTAATAATATATTATTAACAGAGTTTTAATTCAAAGAATAAAATATAGAATGCAATATACAGTATATACCTTAGTAAAAAAATATATAATATCTTACAACTATATACAAAAAGATATAAAAAACAAAACCCTAATCTGAAAAACAATACAAATAGTTGTATTCACAATAAAGAAAATATATAGACTCAAGTATTTGGGAAATACAAGTGAAAAGCTATATATATATATATATATTTAATTGCTAACTCAGCCTTGAATTAAGTAGAGTATATATATATTTGTGCTAGTACTATCTATATTAACCAAGTAAAATTCGATAGAAAAGGAAAAATTCACCTTGTGGCTTGTTGCCATCCTGTCAGAGAGCTAACCAGCCAAGACTGAGCTAGTGCTATATAAAATTTTAAGATGTCTGATAGGTGTGTAATGCTTTTTATATATTTACCTATATAGTTATTGACTAGATCAGTGAATTGGCCTTTTATATATATTTCTATTTTATTATGACATTCACTTTTTATTGGGATGCTGTATCTGGTAGCTCTCTTGATCTTTCTTGTAATGCCCTGTATCTCTTTTTACTTGTAAAAGTCATCATATCTTGTTTTTCAGATGCTGAAGAGATATTTGCTAATGTCTTATCAATTTCTTTTATATATTGTTTTCTAGAAGAGTGGTCTGATATGTATTTGGTAACTGTGCCAATTGTTTCTTTTAGGATAACTTCTTTGATCAGATATTTTAAGTATTCTTAGAAACATAGTGAATTATTTTTCTGATATTCTTTTAAGTGTCTTTTCATCTGATATTTTGTTAAGTTGCTATATCTTTTAGACTATAATGTGTTGAATCTGCTTTTCTGTTTTTTTTTGCTGATCTTTGCAGAGAAAGGGGTGAGTGTTTGTTTCTCCGTTATTGCATTTGATGTATCTGTTATCTTTATATAAGGTGGACAGATGACTAAAGAGTTTAGTTTTAGTGAATAACTCTTCATTCCAGAAGCTGAGATTGAACTTCCTCTGTTATTGATCTTTTCAATCTATTGTGAAGCTACTCATTCAGGTTGGTCGAAGGTTTTCCATTATTGTAGGCCAGTGGATATGTCAGATTAACCTGTTACTGAATTCATTTCTTGTTCTATTAAGGAGTCTCCATTTTGTTAGGTGTATGGTTCTGGTTTGTTCTTTCACCATACTTTTAATAGGGATCTCGATTTCTGTATAATCCCAGTGGAAATTAGTGTGTATTGTTAATTTTGGGTTGGAATGGTATATATTGTTTTATGTTCAGGAATCATTCCCTTGTTAATATCAATAGTAGCTAGCTGATCTGCTTGTTTATTATATTTGTAACCAGAATGTGCTTTGACTTTTATAAATTCTAGTTTAAGATGGTTTTGTCCAACTATATCAAGAATCTTTTGTAAGATTCCTAGGTTTTTTTGTTTTCTGAGGTTATGTGTATGATTTGTTTTCATTGTTTTTTATATCCTATTAATGGTTACCTAGCTGTCTGTATATATAGTTGCCCTATTAAAAGTGGATAATATGCTTACTGCTGTCATGATAGCTGCCAGTTCAGTTCTAATTGAGGAGGAAAAGTTTTTTATTTGTTCTTGGAATTGTAATTCTTAATTCTCTCTGGTGATTATAATCCAGCCAAAACCCATATAGTATTGATTTCCATATTGTGACATAGAGCCATCTGAGTATATTTCAAAGTTGATGTTATTTTAGATTTGAAGTGCAATGTTTGCCAACTTGCTGGTAATGGTGTGTTCACCATTTAGTATTGTTTTGAGTTCTTTCATTGTGTAATGTGTTTTTGCATCTGGGCCTTCTGTTTCATTGTGTTTGATTGAAAGTGAAGTATACTGCTGTCTATTTAGTGCAATTAATATTGAGTTGGGTAATATTCTATTTCTGAGAACTGTGTTGGCCTCTATAGAATAGGGTCTTGTTGATATCTTGCTCACTAGAAGTGGATTGATATTATCCTTTTATTGGTAGTTGTGAAAGTGCACTTGAGCTTAGGTCTATTATTTTGATTAATGTTGCAGCCTTTACATTCAAAGAGTGGTGACTGGTTAAGTGCTTGTATATAATATCTATATAATATATGGTTGTTGTTTACTTTTTTCTGTATTCTTCCTATTACTGCATGGTTATTTATTCTTGTGGCAATCCAGTGGGTCTTGTTATTTGTATTTCAGTAAGAGGGCTGCATTATAAAAAGTGGTTTATATGTTCCTATTGCTCTTTTGAGATTCATGATGTAAGAATATATTATAATTTAAAGAACCATATGATGGCTGGACCTGGTACTGTCTTGCATTGAATTCTGATGGCTTGGTACTATTGTAGAACCTTTTTTCTATTCTCATTAAGAAGTTGTTCAGTGAAGTGTATGTTGTTTCTTCTTAATCCTGAGCAGATTTTCCTATATATCTTTGGTTTTATTATTTCTTCTATGGTGATATCTATTTTTTTTATCATCTGGAAGTTGCTGTGGTGAATTCTGTGGAAGGTAAAGCCATATTTTTTAAGTATTCAGATCATGTCATGTGTCAGATTTCTCTCTAGTTCGAGCATAGGGACCTGAATATTATTGTATATCTCTTTGATGGATCAGAATATATTCTACAATATTTGGAGATGGTGATGAGCAATATCTCCTATAATGTTCTCTTGATTGATTCTAGTGCACCAGTTATTAATATGTAACTGGACTTGTCTATCCCAAAGGTATATTATGTTGTATTCGTGTTGGTTATATAGTATATTATTGGATGCTATTCTGGCAAGTTCAACTTTGTGCTTGAATACAGTTGTGAGATTACTCATTAATTGGTTGCAGGTTTAATGAGTTAGGATAAGGTCATTGCAAGGATATTCAATATTGGGTATAAGGATATAGTTAATGATGTATTGTGCTTGTTTGTCAGTTACTTTTTTCATGTCCAGCAGTGTATATGTATTCATGATTTTTTGTTTTATTAGAGCTTTATGGTAGTCTTTTCAGCTAGAACTGTTATACCAAACATCTAATATTCTGATGGGTATGTTTTTTGAGCACCCTTGTACTGTTTGGCCATTCATTATAATCCCAAGCTGGTATTCTTTTTCAGTTGCATTAAGGCAATTAGTTATGACTTTGCTGGATTGACTTGAATGTTATTCATGTAATAAAATTCCTCGGCTGTATCTATTATTCTTTAAAGGTCACTTATACTGCTTATCAACCAAGTGGTGTTATCCATATAGGCATTGATGGTGATATTAGTTATTTTATTTATCTAGCCCTTTTTGAAATCAGTGCAAATTGCAGAGCTGATTGTATATCCTTTGTGACATTGACTCATTATTGAGAGGAGAGAATCATAGAAAATTCTCCAAAGGACTAATGATATTGTGTTACCTTGGTCGATTCTATCTCTTACTTGATATGTTTCTGTTAAACCAAAACAGGTTATGACTTTGTTGGATCGCTCTTGCAGTATATTACTAAAGATTTGAATAATTTGTATTGGTATTTGAATTCTTTAAAGAACTAGCTGTAGCATTTTGATATTAATTGAGTTATATACTTTGGACATGTTTTGACTTAAAATTCAAGCTTGTTGTTTGTTCTCCTTTGCATGTTCAATGATATTGTTTAGCATGTATATGGGATCCTATGTGCTATTGCTTGGAAGTGCCACCTAGTTAAGTATAGATAATATTTTATGTTTAGCAAGACAAGTGGTTAAGCAGTTAGTAATGGTTTTGGTGAAAATCTTTCTTCCTGTATCCAGGAGTGTTATAGGTCTGGTTATGTCAAAATTGTTTACCTAGTCTTTGGATTTGAATATGAGGTAGATATGACCTCTGCTCCATTCTTTGGATGTTATTCCATATTAAATTATTGGATTAAAAATTGCATACAGTTCTGTTTTTGCTTTGCCTTACAGATGTTTGTATGTAATGTAAGGAATTTGATTTAGACTGGGAGCAGATTTTGAGCTATACTGTCTGATTTTTTTTTCCAGTTCTTGTATTGAAATGTTGTCAAGCATATCTTTGTAGAAGCATTTCTTGATATGTGATTTGGGCTTATATTCTTCTAGCCAGTGTGGGTATTGTGTGATTTCACCAATATTTTTGGATAGTATTCAGTTGTAGAAGTATTTTCAGACTTTGCCCTTGATGTCTGTTGATTCAAAAAAATCTTTACCTTATTTGAGTTTTATATGATTAGCTTGTTAAGAAGTATTTGTTTTCTAGATCTCTCCATAATGCTATTTATCATGGCTCTTTTATTATTGTTGAGGAACTCTTGATTCAGATTCTCTTTTTGATAGCTTGTATTTGTCTTCTTTGGAAGATTACTTTGGTGACAGTTTTGTGTACTTTGATATTATCTTTAGTAACTTTGAACTAGTATTGGATGTATGAGAAGGGATTATCAGTTTTTATTTTGTTCAATGTTGCTGTTAGGTCTGAAAGAAGTTTTTGTATATGGCTGGGTAGTTCAATTGATTATAAAGTTTGATTCTTTATTGTCACTATTGATAACTGTCTTAGATGTATAAGAAATTTCTGCAGTTGTATGAGAAGGGGACAGTTTCTGTATTGCTGTGGTGATTTCTCATTTTGCAATGTTTTTTCTTTTTAGGTATGTGGCTTTTTATAGTTTTTTGTAGAATGTCACTAAAACAGTTCCATCTTTGATTGATGTCTTGATTGCATATACTTTTGATAGAAAAGTAATATTCTACTTGTTCATTGAACTTTTTCTATTGTTCAGCTATGGTCAGGTACCAGTTTAGGCGATGATTAGGAGTATAATATGTAGATTGTTTGAATCTGTCTAAATATCAAACTTTCAATTCTATTGTTATTGGATTGTGATTACTTTGTATAAGAGGTGTTATGGAATCTTGAATAATGGCCATCTTAAATTGTCAGGTTGCTAAGAGCTTTATCCATATTTGATCAATTCTGTTGCTTAATGTGCCTCTGTTCCATATATACTCACGTTTGGTTGGGTTGTGTTTTCTGTATGTATTCTCTAATTTATTGTCTAGTAGAGTCTATATATATTGGCTTGAGGGACTGTACTTTTTAATTACATAGTTGTTGTTATTTTATCCATAGAAGGGTAAGGGACTCCATTGAGATCCTCTAGTACTATGATGTGCCAGCCTTTTTTTGTTACTTCTTGGATCCATTTGTTGAGGGTGTTGGTAACTATATGCTTCTCTCCTTCCATATCTTATGCTAAGAAGTATATTCTGATAATTCTCATTTTTTTTCTTTATGTAGAAAGGCAAGGTCTGTAGCAATGAGTCTTTCAGCAAGTGTTTTGTAGTTGTATATCCTATAAGCTATTTATTTATTGATCATTATGTTAAGACCTTGATTAATTGTTTGAGATTCCTTGTGTATCTAAATAGTTTGATATTTTATGTATTGCCAATATTTTGATTGGTAGTGTGAGCCATTGATTTTTATAGTAACTATGATGTCCCATTCTGCTGAGCTACAAAAGTTGAACCATGTTTCACTTTTATGTGTTTCTACTAGTCCTTGTATATTGAATGTGGTGACTTTCCAAATAGATTTATGAAGGTGTTTATTTGTTTATATAGATTCTGTTATATGTGTTGATAGGAAAGTACTGTTGTTGATAGTTATATTTGTTAAATTTTAAGGAGTTTTTTCTTGACTTGGTATTATATGAGGTAGCTTGGTGATAATATTGATATTGGGTATTTCTTGGTATTATTTGTTTTGGATGCTTGAGTTACTCTTTATTATTGTTGATTTGGAGAGGTTTGTGTATTACCTGAGAAAAAATCAATGATTACATTATATATGCAGTCCATATTTTGGTCAAGTTTTTACATAAATAATTGAATTCATTGTTTTTGAATATGAATATCTTGATTGTTATTAATAGAAGCCTCTTCTATTGTTGAGTTATCTTCTCTTTCATAGTCTGATATTGTGTTCTCTTCCATGTGTTTGCTATATTCTTTGTCATAAGTTTCAAGATTGATAATGCATTCTTTCAGGTCTACAATTTCTTCTTTAATTTATGAAATTTCTTGTTTGATTTCATTGAAGATATTTAGGATTTGCACTAAGTTGGGTTGAGATGACTGTTTCATTATTTTGTTTCCTCTTGGTGTTTTAACTATTGTTGTATAAGAATCCAGTCTGGTCTTGATATGTTTGTCAGTTGGAGTTTTCTGTCTGATCATTTCAGTGCAAGCTGATCTGAATCTATTATAAAGCTTATCAAATCTGTTTGCTTGTTCTGTGTTATAATGGTTCCATTGTTCCTTTCTTTCTTTGATAGGCATTGAATAACTAGATGTGTTATACTGCCACATATTGTATAGAGTTTTGTGTTGATTGGTTTCCATTCAGTTTGGATTTTATCCAAGATGAAGTTTTGCACTATTGCATTCTCTAGATTATTCTGATTGCTAAATTCTACTATAGCAAAACACTTGCATTTGTATGACATATATCTCAGAATATAATATGTTTTTGCTTTTGTTTGTTTACATAGGTATTTGAGATTGAAGGCTGTAGTATTAGGAGGAAGATTGGTCAGTTTTACTGTAGTATTTCTATGTGCTTTCATTTGTTCCATGTCCTATTGTGCATCAAAAATCCTAACTGAGTCTGATCATAACAAGATGCTTCACTTGTTAGTTGGATCTTTTTTTGATTGTCAGTCTGCATATGTAATAACTACTGATTGCCATATTTGTTGTGTTGACATGGAGATATTGGTGATCTCCCCATATTTGACAAATGTTTATTATACATCTATGAATTTAGTGTTCAGAGGGATGTCCTATACTCTGATGCTCATTTCTTTATTTGATTTGGTGAATGTAAAAGCTATATATTCTAAATATACATCTTTTGTGTTGAGTAAGATAGTGTTGCATACTTCTTCTGCAATAGGATAATCACTAAAAATAGTAATGATATGTTCATTTTCTTTTTTTCCTTTATTATGGGTAGAGAGAAGACTATTGAGAGAGTTGAGACTTTTAATTATGTGTGTAATTTTTTGACTGGTAATTCTTCCTGGAATAAGAGAAGCCTTGATCCCTGTTTTGATTCTTTCTCTGTTGAATCTAGTGGTGCTATTGATAGGGGTTCTTGACCTAGGCTTGCTAAGTTTATTTGTCATTCCCTTGATTTTAGGTGTGATTTCTTGTCATGTTCCTTCACTTTATTGGCTGTCCTTTCTACTGTTGCTTGATTTCTCCATCTTTTTGTTAGAGGTTCTATTGTCGGATATAAACTTCTGAATTTCTTGAATGATATTAGATCTGAAAGTTGAATTATCTATATTGTCAACCTATCCAATAACCTTTAAATCAGATAGATAGATGGGACAACTATAGCAATAATCCACTTTAAGTTGAGAAAGAATACCTTGGTCATGATATACTAAAGTTGATAATTAAAGAATAGTAGAGGTTACACAAATATGGTGAAAGAAGATTTGGGTGATTTGGTTCAATTAGAAGATTTATTAGAGATACTGTATATACTGTATAATGCGAAGGATAAGAAAATTCAGTAGGTAAAACCTTGAGTCAACTGTTTTGAACAGCTGGCCTTTATATACATAATTAGATATTAATTATTTGATGACCAGAGTGTCCAAAGTGACCAAAGGGATCAAATATATCATATTTTCCAAATTAGGTCAATATGTCAGATCTGCTCACTTGGATAACCTACTAACTAACCATAGATAAAATATGAAAATTAAATAATGAAATTAAATAATGCGTGCTATATCAATTACTACTTTGCCCTAATAATTGGATCTACACTATGAACTAATGAGAGACACTGTGTATCACATGTGTCATATGATCTAAAAATAGAACTAAAATAATACAATAGATAAGAACTATAGATAATAATCAAAAGAAAATATAACTAATAATTAAGGCTAACATTTTTCCCCTACTTAAGTGGTGAGTTCTATAAATCAAGAATTCACAAGGAGTTGATATTCACTGAACTTCAACTTGATAATCATGATCAAAGTTGTAAGCCTTGTCCTCCAAATTTGTTCAATCCCAGACCTTTCAAAGAGACCATAGATGTGACGGCATCCAGTAAGATGATATTTAGTCAGGTGTTTGTTCAAATAGGATTGTTGTGATCAGTTGATAATTCCTTTCAATAATTCTTCTAGATAGTATGCATAGACTAAGAAGAGAATCCTGTTTTTCATGTGAATAGTACGTTGCATACATTTGTATGTTTATAAGACCTGATTTTTAATGGGCTGAAGTAAATCATATGATATTGGGATTACTTGTACAAATTCAGAAATTGTGGCCAGAAGATCCTCCAAAATTAGATCCTGAATGGTAGTCATGATAATTTTTGCACAAGTATGGTAATCCTTTTTGATACAAACTAGTAGGCAATGGGGCTCCTTATATAATTGATGGGGTGGTACAATCATCAATATTCCTCTATTTAATATGAGAATTTTTCTTGGTTTGTCAGGTATTCCTTATATTTCTTTTATTATCATACCAAGAGAAATCAGAGCTATCAAAGCACAAAGGCTCACTTGCTCAGGAAGGATGGATTCTTTATGGGCAACTGTCATCACTCTCTAAGAAAGGGTCAAATATTTGGAGAGACAAATACTGTATATCATGGTGAATGGTTCCAGATTAACCTTCAAGAAAAAATCCATTAGTGAAAGGGAAGGTAGAGTAGTTAGCCTCCAGAAGTTCTACTTTAACTAGAGTCAGAGAGTTGGAGTTGATAAACCAGAACTTGCAGCAAAGGATGGCCAGGCTTGATGTCCTGTTAATCCAGTTGAGTGTTTTTATTCCTGCTCCTTTGGATAGAACCTTTTTCTCACTTGAGCTTTGAGGTTTTTGTTTTTTTTTTTCATATTTTTCACTTGTCCACTTATAAGTACTTCACCTTGAGATTATGCAGTAATCACTAAGAGCCCTGGAGCTGACTGTAATAGTGGTAAGAGCTCAGGGGCCATCACTATTATACAGTATATTTTTTCTTTCAGTTTTCAATATATATAGTAGGTTCCCATTTTTCACAATCAAGATATGGTTTCAGCAAGGTCAAGTTGAAAGAGGCAGTCAAAACTTTTCCATCTATCATCCTAAGTTTAAAGGCTCCATTTTCCAAGTTATCATAGATAAAATAAGGTTCTTTCCATTTTGGTTTTAGTTTTCCAGTAAAGTGTTTGTTCTTAGCGGCATCATAAACTAATACTTTGTTCCAAATTTTGAAGTTCCTTGGTTTTTTCAACTCCAGGTCAGATTTCTCTTTTTGTTTCCTTTGGGCTTTCAGAATATTTCCTTGGACAGTTTCTTGAACATTGGGCAGGATTTCAGTCAGTTGGTAGAGTCAGGACAAGATATTTTCTTTTATCATTTCATCCATTTCCATGTGGGGCATTTGAGAGTTGCGACCATAAACCAGATAGAAGGAGGTAAATTTGGTGGAAGCTTGTTTTGATGTGTGATAGGCAAATAATATTCATGCAATAAATTCATCTCAATTCTCCTTTTCCTTAGTTATTTTTGCTAGAAATTCACATAGAGTCCTATTGAAGTGCTCCACTAGTCCATTTGTTTATGGGTGATATAGAGTAGAATAAAGATGTCGTATTTGATATTTTTCCAATAAAGCTTCAACTATTTCATTTCTAAAATATATTCCATAATTAAAAAGTATGTGTTTTGGACATTCATGTTTACAAATAATAACTTGATAAATAAAATCTGCAACTTGCTATTCTGTGGCATGAAAAATTGCTTTAGCTTCAGGCCATTTTGTAAAGTAGTCAGTTGCAACAATGATATATTTGTTTCCCTTGCTTGTGATTGGAAGAGGACCTACAATATCAATACCAATTTAGAAGAAGGGGTCACCAACTGTGATTGGGTGTAAGAGTCCAGAAGTCCTGAATTTGTCTCGTCGTTGACATTGGTCACAGGTATTAATATAATGCTTCACATCCTCAAACATTTGAGACCAATAGTATTGATCATATAGTTTTTCAAAGACCTTGTTCACACCAAGATGAGCTTCAGTGGGATGATTGTGTAGTAAGTATAAGATTGGTTCTACTTCATGTTTTTGAATTATATGGAGTAATTGATTTCTTGTTTTTCTATGGCATTTCTTTTTATAGAGTTGGTTGTTTTTCACTTGATAGTATTATGCTTTGGAGATAAGTTGCTTTTGTTGTTTGTTGTCAAAAGTGTCAGGTAATTTGTTGTATTGAAGATAGTTTTTGAGATAATGATAATAATAAAATTCTATTTTGATAAGATAGGTTGTGTTATTGTCCAGAACACTAACTATCTGGGCTGGATATTATTTATTGTTGTATTTCACTTGTAATTACTAACTTTGAATTAGTTTTGGATAAGTATAAACTTAGAGTTGTGGAAGATTAGTTCATCTATATCATGCATTCTAGACATGACATCAGCATTGTTGTGTTTTCTTCCAGCTCAGTGTTGGATAGTGAAGTTATAAAATTCCAAACGAAGTATTCACCTTGCATGTTGTCCTTTAAGTTCAGTTGTTTTCAACCATTGAAAAGCAGAGTGGTCAGTAATCAGGAAGAAGTGTTGAGTTCCTAGATATTGGGAAATGTGTTCAACAGCCCAGATGACTGCAAGACATTTCAATTCAGTGGCAGAATAGTTTCATTCAACTTTGTTAAACTGTGGCTAGCATAGACAATTGCATACTCCTTTTTTTCCATCCTTTTGTGCTAGAATAGTATCAATACCAGTTCCAGAGGCATCAGTATAAAGATAAAAGATCTTGGAGAAATCAGAGTATCCCAAGATAGGAGATAAGGTCAAAAGTTGCTTTAGAGTTTCAAAGGCTTGCTGGTGATCATCCATCCATTCAAAGGGGGGTATCTTTTTTCAAGAGAGAATTCAGAGAGCAGGCAATGGAAGAGAAGTTTTTGATAAACTTCTTATAATAAGAGGCAAGTCCAAGAAATCCTCTCAATTGCCTAATAGTAGTGGGCCTTGGGAATTCCTTAATTTTTTACAATTTTGTTATCATCAGGTTGGATTCTCTCGTGGTTAATCATATAACCAAGTAATTTCACTTGCAATAAGAAGAAGTGATACTTTTCAGAGTTTAGCATTAGAAAGGCTTTCCTAAGAGCATCCAAGATAATAGGAACATACTGACAGTGGAGTTCAAAGGTGATGGAGAAGATGGTAATGTCATCAAGATAAACTTCAACAAATTTACCATGGTAGGGAGTCAATACTTTATTCATTAGTCACTGGAAAGTTGCAGGAGCATTGCAAAGATCAAAAGGCATAACATTAAATTTATAGAGACCATATTTTGTTGTAAATGCTATTTTGTGTTTGTCCCTATTACTCATTGCTACTTGCCAATATTCACTTGCTAGATCAAGACAGGTAAACCATTGAGCACCATTGAAGGTTTTCAAAAGATTATCAACAATTGCCATGGAGTAGACATCCTTTTCAGTGACTGTATTGAGTTTCCTATAGTCAACACAGAAGTACTGCTTATTATTTTTCTTGAGCACTATAACAATAGAAAAAGGAGCTGGTAGTAGAACTGATGATTTCTTACTGCAACATTTTCTCAATTTCCTTTTTAATGAATTTCTGTTGGTCAGGTGAGGCTTTATATGGTTGCTGTTTAATTGAAGTAGTGTTCCCAGTATTAATGCTATGGGTAACCGCTATGATCTTTTCTAGATTACTTGTTCGACCTTCCTTAAAGATGTGATCAACAAAGACATCCTTATGATCAGATAGAATTTGTTGAATCTCAGCTTGTTGTTTCTTGGTCAAGATTCCAGTAGATGGTTCAGAAGAGGGTTCCTCAGGTTCAGGACAGTCAGAGAGAAAGATGACAGGATTGTCATTCTCAGATTCAAGAACAAAATCAGACGTGTAGACCTCCTGTTCCTCAAGATCACTTTCAGATTCATATTCAATTTCATCCAAAAGTTCATTCTCATCATCCTCATAATTATTGTTACCTTGTGAAAGGTGTGAAGGAGTATCAGCATGATAGATGGTTCCTATGGCAATAGTTTTATCCTTATAAGTAATTTGGAGAGTACAGTCTTCAAAATTCCAATTTGCCTTTATGTGATTCAGCCAATAAGTTTCCAGAAGAGAGTCTTCTCATGTAACACAATTACTTGCAAGGTCACTGGTACAATCTGATCCTGGATAAATATTTTTAAAGCAATTATTTGTTCAAGGCCCTGGCTTGTATATCATTGGCAATAATTATAATAGTTTTGAACTTGGTATCAATTTCCAATCCAAGTTTTTTCATAAGTTTGTCAGTAATGATACTGACAGCAGCAGTAGAATCAAGAATTGCCATTACAGGATTTTCTTTAATGTGAACATAGCACCTGGCAGCTGTGGTTTTCCTTAGATCATCAAAGGTAAGATAATTGGTTTCTACAGGTACCTTAGATCACTTGAGAATTTTTACCAAGTTTTTGTGCTGATTGGAACATTGCAACATTTGTCCCAGAGTAGCTTTGGCAGGAAGATTTAGAATATCCTCAGAGATATTATAGTTGATTAGTTGGTTCACAATAAATGGTTGGGTTTTGATTTTGGACCTTTTGGGTTTGGCAGTAGAAGGGGTTGCAATTACTTCAGGTTCAGAGTTATGGGTTTCCCTTGATAGAATCCTAGAGACTTTCCTAATGCATAGGTTTAATTCCTTATTTGACTCAGATTATTTTTGCTTTTGCTTGGCCTCTCTCCTATTAGTGGTATAGGGTTGATTGCGCTGACCAATATAAACTTTCTCCTTATATTCAGATTCATTGAATTCCTCCTCAGATTCCTCAACAGTGAGATAATTCAAAGATTTCCTGGATCTGGAAGAGTTTGCTTGGATCTTTTCAGATATATATTTCCTAGCCAGATGTGTAGTTCATTGCACCTGAAACATACAAGTTGGATAGAGTTAGATCTATTCATAGGATTGGAGATAGGTTGCCTTAAGCGATGGCTTTGTTTTCCACTTAAGCAAAAAGAAGTTCTAATTTTTCAGCCAAGTTCAACTGAAGTTTTTCAAACTTTTTGGTAAGGTTATCCATAGGGTCTTCAGATCTCAAAGAAGTTATTTTGAAATTCCTTAAGGATGGGACAAGATTGCATGGCTCCTTATTATTGTTTATGTCCTAATCATTTTGATAAGCCATTGCAAGTTGGTGTGCAGCAGTTACATCATTAGATTATTCATGAAAACAATTGGAGTCAAGTGTGGTAGTAATCCCCTGATATAATAGCAGAGTTGTTGGCTAGAACTTATGTCACCTTCAATATTGGTCCTTTTGAGAAGTTTTTTGAAAGTGACATGGTAAGTAGTTACAGATTCAGTTGATCCCTGCCTATGTTTTTCAAGATTACGAGTTCATTTATTGATCCATCGCTGGGTATAGAACTGCTGTTTGAATTCCTTAGAGATGGCCTTCTATTTCATGGTATTAGCATGGTATTATTGTCCTCAAAGTATGTTATTCACCATTCCTTAGCTTCATCCTAGAAGTGGGTGTTGAGCATATGGATGAGTTTTTTGCCTTTCTATTGATTAACCATTATGGCCTTTTCAAAAGAAGTCAACCAAGTGATAGGATCCTGGGTTCTATCACCAGAGAAGGGTTCCACTTGCAGTAT